>BSYO01000020.1:7560655-7577081 GCA_033239525.1 Nepenthes gracilis
CCAAGTTTTGACTTGGAATTAGCACATAAAGCGGTAGGGCATACCCGAGCGGTACAACAAAAGGAGCCAAAAAAACCTCTAAGAGGAACGATCGACAGAGAGGAGATAAAGAGATTACAGTCATTTTACAAAATCGAAACAAAATCAGTAACTCCCGAGTTGGCCAGGATCAACAGCAAACCGGACTCATGCATCAGCTTCTCTTGCAACACAATATTTCCCACAGCAAAGAAACCAAGTCCACTATCCACTTCAGCACAAAAGCAGAAGCAGTTGCTTCACACCCACTGCCCAACGCCATCAAAAGCTGCAGCAGCTACACAGACCTTAAGATCAGCATGAGGAACAGCAGATGGCATCTGCATCCAGAGTGGCACCCTGCAGGTACCGTGCTGAAATGCAGCCCTCCAGCAGAACTGAAGTCTTCAGCAGGCAATGGTCCTATCTAAAAATGGTTCAGCCAAAACTCTTCAAGCATCAACAGTAAGACCAAAAGGAGCCGGCCTCAAGACACCATATCCATCGTGCATCAGATGGAATTGGCAGCTAATATGCCGACAGACAGCAGCTCGAAAACAGCAGCGACAATCTCCAGCAACAGTACACGACCAAAGAGTGTTTTATACAAAAATGCACCGGGAGGCAACGAAGCAGGCCAGAGTACCGAGAAAACCAGCAACAATCGGTGCGCCAACCCAGTGGCAGTTCATCAGCAGCCAAAAAAATGAACTTCAAAAATTAGGACAGCAACCAGGCCAAATACCGAGGGTCACCGTGAGAGAGCTTACTAAGCAGCATCAATGTACACTTCGGTGCATCAAAAACAGCCACGGACTTTTTCACCCACGGTAGACCGCTCAAACAAATTAATGCTACGTGTATCTGTCTAATCGCAAAGGTGAAATCTCCATCTAAAGTTGGGGAATTTAGACCCATATCGTGTTGCAATGTTGTCTACAAGATCATCTCAAAAATCATTGCTAATCGGATCAAGGGTGTTCTCCCTTTTTTGATTGATAGTTGCCAGATAGCTTTTGTCCCTGGGCGAAGGATTAGTGACAACATTCTTCTTGCTCAGGAACTATTGCATAATTACCATTCCAAAAAGGGTGTTTGGAGATGTGCGTTGAAAGTTGATCTTATGAAAGCTTATGACTCTGTGCAATGGGATTTTATTATTGCAGTCCTGGAGCTTATGGAGTTTCCTCCCCAGATGACTCAGTGGATCCAGCAATGTATTACGACAACTGCCTTTTCCATCAATATTAATGGTGAGTCCGTGGGTTTCTTCAAAGGTGCCAAAGGGCTACGACAAGGTGATCCCCTATCTCCTTCTCTATTTGTCCTTGCTATGGATATCTTGAATGGGATCATTGAGATTAAAGCAAGGCGTAATGAGTCGTTTTGTTATCACTGGAAATGTGAGAAAACAAGGACTGTTATGCTCGCTTTTACTGATGACTTAATGCTCTTTTCCAAAGCTGATGCTACTTCTGTCTTTTTTTTTTTTGGTAAGTAAGTAATTTGGATTAAAGGGAGAAAAATATTCTGAGAATCTATGTTTTTCTCCAAGTATTTTGACTTGGATTAAAAACATAAACCGCTAGGGGCATACCCAGCATCTAATCAACGGGAAAGTCATAAAAAAACAAAGAAAAATCCTCTAGGAGGACAAGCTATCTCTATAATCAACAAAAAAAAAAGGGTCCTATCAATACATTGTTCAGCATTTTTTTTTTTTTGGTAAGTAAAATTTTTGGATTAATGGGAGAAGAAATTACAACAACTATATTTTATCGCCAAGTATTTTGACTTGGGGATAAAACATAATCCGCTGGGGCATACCCCGAGCAACGAGTACAAGCGAAGGTACAAAAAGAGCCTTAAGGAGGCTAACATTCTACAGAAACCATGGACATAGAAAGCAGATTGCAACAAAAAAAACCGGGGGAAAGCACAACTATTCAACCCCAAGGTAACCGCAACTGTAGATCACCAATCAGCAGCCATGCGGGAAATCACAGCAAAACAGGCCCAAAATTCACACACAGCCACCAACAGGAACAGTTCCAGCACCATCAACCATCCAGAAAAATCAACCAGGATTAACTCAGCAATTGCCTGACACATGCATCCAACAGCAACTTAATTTTCTTCACCACAAATTCTGTACACACACGCCTACTTCATCGCCAAAGAAATTACAAACTGCACTTAAGCTGGGAGCAGCAGCAAACTACATCAGTAAACTTGATAGAAGCAAGCCGAAACAGGTGTGGGCACAAGCAATTGCTGCCCACCAACCTACAGCAACCTCCAACTTCAACAGAGATCAACCACAAGGGGCTCCAGGATTGCACTATTCCAGCAAGACCAAGGGATGCTCCAGGATTGCCATAGCCCCCAACACCAGCAGGTGGCCCCAACTGCAGCGACTGGTTTCAGCAAATCCCACAGCAGACCAGAACACATCAGAGGGCACCTAACAGCAAAAGGAAAATAGCCAGTTTCATCATTCTTCAGCAGCATAGTGTCATAGTACAGCAAGGAAGCAAGGAACCAAGTGATGCAGCTCGTGGAACAGCCAAGATCAAACCGAAAATCACACCGACCCCTACTCTCAACGAATTCATCAAAACCAGTTCCAGCAACCTCAACCAAGAGTAACCCAAGAACCCTCGCCATCTGCAATCAGCTATAGTCAACCACAAAGGTGCACCAGAACTGCGGCAAAATCAACCGCACCCAATTTGAGAGAGCTTCAAATCCAGAGGGAGCAACAGCAGGGCCATTACGCATTGTAGATTCTAGCAACTTCCGGCCAGCAACCAGGAATTAAACCATCCCTCCGCCAGCAAGCAGCATTCAGCATACCAGCAGTCGTTCAGGCACCAGCAGCTCAAGAAAAGCCGCAACACTTCAGACAACACAACAACAGAACATATCACCGTGACAATCGATATCCCAGACAGCCTGCAAAGGCAACACCACGAAATGGCACCAGCCAGCAAACAACCGAACCACCAACTGCATCCGTAGAACAATTGAAGACAAGAACCCTGAGCATGCTAATAGTCTAAGCAACCCCATCCCAATTAGACAGCAGGGGAGCTCCAGCATACACCAACATATCCAGGAATGGCACCAGCAGCACAGCACATCTACATGTGCATCAGCACACCATGACAAACCAGGGATACAAGACCTGCATCCCCCATTTATCTACAGAGCTGACAGCAGGGGATCACTACAGACCATCAAATAGCGATCTCCACCCACAGCACCCCTTCAACTATATCTGCACCACATTCATCAAACACGCAAACATCATAGAGTACAAAAAGAGGGACTGACGATGCACACTCAGGAGGAAATCAGACCAGATCTTCAAAACAACAGCCAGCAGCAACATTATACTACCCATCATAGAATCCAGCTACTAGCCACCCTGTAGGAATTTGTTCCATATTACACAGCAACCTCCAGGCAATAGGAAACTCTTAAACAAGCTGGAGGAATAGCCTGGAGTCTACCAAGACCCACACCTGACGCAGGCAGCTAAATAGAACCATCCAGAGCACCAGCAGCAGAAAACCAATTCAATACTTTTTTTTTTTTTCTATTTTTCCTTTTTTCCTCCCTCTTTTTTTTTTCTTTTTTTTTTCCTGTTTTCTATTCTTCCTTTTTTTTTTCAATCAAAGCTCTCGAGGAGGGAGCGGACACCGAACAGATCAAAATTCAACAGGGAAATCATCAACCGGGGTTCAGACCCGACCGGAATGGCAGCAAGGAGCCACACCCGGCAAGGCACCAACAGAAGAACACCACGGAGCGGATACTCCAACAGCCTGACCATCGGGGCCAACAAGAGGCCCAGCAACCAACGCCAGAAAGAAACCAAAGTATTTTTTTTTTAAGTTCCAACGCCTAACCAGCCGACAGTTAGGGCGACCATCAACATGCAAGGAGGTCTTGACTTGTCCCGAACAACGTTTGAAATCGGGGAGCAAATTTGGGAAGCATTCGGGTTGAAGGATTTCTCGAAAATACGATTATTACGTTCTCTCCAAATAAAATAAACGGTGGTCGCAAGAGAAAGCGCTTGGAGAGGGCAATGAGATTCTTACCCTTCCACCTATGGGCAGCCCATTCAACATTTTGGAACCAATTTTAGGTAAGGCCATTGGATGCCAAAGAATACGTTGGATGGAAGTCCACACGGAGGAGGAGAGCGGGCGGGAGAAAAAAAAAGATGGTCATGGTTTTCGGTGTCCAAATCACAAAGAGAGCAAGTGGGGAAAGGTTGGGGACACCGTGAACACGGTCGGATGTATTAAGCCGGCCTTTAGCAGCCAGCCAAAGGGTGAAGGCATGAGCGGGAATATGGAAAGAGCCCCGGACTAAGTTGGTCGGCTTAGTTTCGGTTTGGGGGTGAAAGAGTAGATAGATGGAGACTTAGACGAGAACACACCGTTAGGGCTACCAACCCATCTCAAGAAGTCTTTTTGCTCATTGTTGGGATGATAACGGGGCATGTTTGAGGCAGACTGGACACCACTTGGTCAAACGGGTTAGGCCAGGCCCATTGGTTGTTTCGATTATTTGAGACACCTTGCCGTCCCAAGCTAAACCGATGAACTTAGAATGCGATCCGTGCATAACCGAGCGAGGGGCCGTTTGGGTGCCAATGGTCGCGCCCAGGACAAAAGTATCAGCGCCATCACCAATGATCTTAAGAGTATGCGAGCACATGAAAGTCTGAAGCTTCATGATCTTCCTCCGGCTCAAGGGGCCGAATCGGGGACTTTGAGGTCCGGATGCACCGATCCTTGATTCTAGTCATGTGGATCCACGAAGACCAAGCCGATTCGGGTCTTTAGACATGATACGCCAAAGGAGTTTACAGATGAGGGCTTTATTTTGAGCCTGCAAATTCTTGAGACCCAGTCCACCTTCGCTCATAGGGTAACAGATGTCGGACCGCCAAAGCGGAATTGGCCTGGTGGTTAAACACACGGAAGTGTGCCTCCCCCACCCTGGTTCGATCCCCCGCGGAAGCACCCAAGTGGTACTGTGCCTCCCAAAAAAATCTCGTAAGGGGTTTCTGGGTTATGGGGCCGCGAGTGCGGTGGGGCCAGTCACTATAAAAAGCTTACCCTTAACACAGTTGTGAAGGATGTAAGGGAAGATTTCTAGAGAGAGATTCTCCTCCTTGTCTCTAGATTTCAAAATCCAAATTTGAAATTTGTTCGGCTCCTGTTGGCTCGGTCCTCCCGGCCGTCTCCTTCGGTGAACCTCCTCTGGCCGGGGCGCCGCCGGGCGCCTCGGCCGGCCTCCTGGCTGCTCAGCCCGGTCGCCTAGGGTTTCCCAATTTTTTTCTTCCCTGTTTCTGGACTTCCGATCTAAAGTCGGTGTCCTTTGAATCTTCGGCTGTTGCTGCGTGATTGTTTTATGTTGATTCAGATATGGATGCAGGCCTTTGAGGTCTTGTATCTCTCTCAAGAACGATTCCTCTTTCTCCTCCGTGCAAGCCTTGGTTTGGGTTCTCGACTCGGTTCTCCCGATCTGTGAGGTTTGGTTGCAGGCCTACTTCTCTCACAAGTTCGTATGTGGGATCCTTCCTCATCTTGATGGAATCGATGCAGCCGATTGTCCTCCGGCGTTGCTCTGTTTGATCTCCTGCGGTGTCTAAATTTCTGATTGGGTTGGGGGTGCCCGTGTGCTGTCTGGATTGGGTCACTTCGGTTGAGGACTGCGTAGCTGGCTGAGGCCTATTCTGGCTGCAGAAGTTCCTTCTTGGTGAGTCCACTGGATTGCTTTTTCACTTTGTCAACTGACAATTGGTGGAGCTTCATGGTTCGGTCTGGATGCTGACCTTGCCTGCTTGCCAGGCGGAGTCTGGCTCCTTCAACCTGTTTTGTGCAATTGTTGCTTTGCAACAATTTGCCTTTTGCTGCCTCATCTTGAAGGGATTGGTGCAGCCAAAGTTCTTGTGGTGCTGCTCTATTGGTAAGGCTGGGTGTCCCATTTGTGTTTGGGTTGGGGGAACCTTGGTATTTATGGATTGGGCTCATTTGGCTGAAGGCAGAGGAGCGGATTGAGGATTTTCTTGGTTGCTAAAATTCCTTCCTGCTGAGAAGGTGCTGGTCTGCTTGTTGCTTGATTGTGGTGAGCGTATGATGCAGTCCATCGGACTGCTTTTGTCTGGTTTCTACAGCCAGTTATTGCTGCTGCTGCTTTGCAACTATGTTGCTTGGGCTGTAGTTTGCGTTGGCCGATCCCATCGGTGTGTTCTGCAATGCCTGCTGCCAGGATTGGCTTATTGGCGGTTGCTGTTTTCTGGGGTACCAAGGTTTAGCTCGCCTTTAGTGCTGTGGCCGGTGTATGCTAGGATTGCAATTGATATGGTCCTTGGATCTTTGGTTGGCTAAAAATTGCTGATGCTAGTTGTCCTATTAGTCATTGCTGATCCTGCTAGGATGTCTCTTGGCTCTTGGTGGTTGAACTGCTATGTCAATTTACTAACAGCTGCTGAAATGGTGCAGTGCCATATCTTGGCTGCCGGTATTGTTTTGGATGACCTGGTTACTGGATCATATTGGTGACTGGGTTGTTCGTTGGCTGATGGCATAGCCTATGTGGATGTAGTTTCCATTGCTATGTAGATTACCTGGAATGGGGAACTTGGTGCTGGCGGGATCTGCGCCTGATTTTTAGCTTTTCTTCTCACACTGATGCTGTAACGCTGCCTGTTGAAATTGTGTATACAATTGGGGTAGTGGGAGCATGTGGTGCTGTTGAGAATTTCATGTGCTGGGCTGTGCGCGGTGATGAAGCTGCTGTTGCCCGGTGGTGACAATGCTTCTGGTAAGACTGGTGTGCAACTAGGCTGAAGTTGGTGGCTCTGCCATTTTTGCTGCCCCTGATGGCTGCTACTGCCCCTGTTTTAAGAAGCAGGGTCAAGGGCAGCTGTTGGTTGGCAGAGGTTGAATTGGAGGTAGTTGCAGCCCTGATGAAGATGGAGTATGCAGTTGCGTCTGCTTTCATGCTTCCATTTGCCCATATGTAGCTGTAACTGGTTTGGGAGTTGCTGCTGCCAGTCGTGGCAGCCTGTTTTTTCGGTTCTGATTTCCAACGTGGATGCTGATGGATGATGGCTAGATTTTGTGCTGAAGATCTGCTGCCATTTGGGAAGCCCACGGTGACTAGGATGCAATTGCATCGTTTTGGTGGTGCCTTGGAGCCATGGTTGCTTTTGAGTATTTTGTGTTGATTGAATTCAGTCTTGTTTTACGATGAAAATGTCAAATATTGTCGTTTTCGGTAATCGTAGTCCTCCTAGAGGCATTTTTGTATATTCAGATGTACGGTCCGCTCGGGGCATGCCCTAGCGTATTATGTTTTATCTTCAAGTCAAAATACTTGGAGATAAACATATTATTTTGTACTATTTTTTCTCCCATCAATCCAAAATTCTTACTTACCAAAAAAAAAAAAAAAAATCAGATGTCGGACCAGGCCACTTTTGCATTGGCCTTCCCATCAATAGAGCCATTCCATAAGAAACGCCTCAAAATGCAGTCGATTTGGTTCGAGAATAGAATTGGGCGAAATTAAAATTGGCCTTGATAGAGGTGGATAGATGAGAGGATAGAGGCAACCAATTGAAGGCAGCCCCCAAAGGAGAGCCACTGTTCTTCCATGATTTGATGCGGCGAGTAATTTTCTCGGTGAGCCTGACATCCACGAATCGACAGGCTGGTGGAGATCGGGGGGCCGAGGTATCTAATGGGGAGAGAGCCAACTTTGAACCCTAGGACATTTGCAATATTCGATTCGAGGATGGAGTGCAGAGAGCAAAGGAAGACCTCGCTCTTGTTCGTGTTTGCCGAAAGACCGAGAAAGCCAATGGAATTCCTCGAAGACACTCCTTGAGGATCCGGATAGAGCAAACATCGGCATGAGAGAATAGGAGGAGGTCGTCGGCAAAGGCAAGCATGACGGTATGAGTCGATTCACAATTCTGTGAAAAGTAAACTCATTGTTCCTACGAGCTTTGGAATCGATAATCCCATTCAACACCTCCATTGCGAAACAAAGAGGTAGGGAGAAATGGGATCACCTTGACGAAGGCCCTTACCCCTTTGAAGAAACCAACCGCTTTCCCATTGATATTGGCCAATACGAGGGGGTGGTAATACATTGTCTAATCCGACTTATCATTTTGGGCGGGAATTTCATGATGGTCGATATATTGATGATGAAATCCCGGTGAAATGAGTCGTAGGCTTTCATGAGACAATTTTCATAGTACAACGAGGAGGGTCATGACCAAGGTGGTACTTATGGAGAAGCTCTTGGGCCAGGAGAATGTTATGGCGATTTGGCGGCCCGCCACAAAGGCCGTTTGGCACTTGTCCACAAGATAAGGAAGAGTCATCTTTAACCTATTGGCAATAATCTTCGAGATGACTTTGTATATGACATTGCGGACATGATATGGGGCGGTAGTCGATATAACCGAGGAGAGCGGATTTTGGGAATCGGTGATGATCGTAGAATTCATCTGTTTGAGAAGCTTACCATGATTGAAAAAGTTACGAATGGCTTCACAGACAGATGAACCAATGATTTCCCGACTCCTTAAAAAAAAAGGAATCAATCCATCGGGACCCGGGGCCCTATAGTCTCCTATAGAAAAGATCACCTTGCGAATCTCGTAAACTCGCACCGGGCCTGAAGATGGTCCATAAGCGATTCGAGCCGAAGTGAAGGGCGTAAGGATGGGCCGATCCACATCCAGCCGAGCCATGCGTGCGGCCCGGTCCCAAGAGCTTCCTAAAGTGTTCCACAATCAGATTACGAACATTTTCGACTCAATGGTAGGATTCCCATCTTGATCGAAGGGAAATAATCCGATTCTTATTGTTGTTCCCATTCACATCTTAAAAAAGAATTTATTGCACCGATCACCCTCTTTGAGCCACCTTATCTTAGCTTTTTGCTTGGTAAGGTCGGCTTCCTTGACGAGCCGCATGGTAAGCATCCTTACATCTGCGCTCCTCAACATGATTCCCTATTTAGAGGGAGTTTTACCTTGGATAAACTCAAGCTTCTCCCTAGCACGAATTACCTCCTGTGAACATCACCCTCGTGGCCGAGCGGAGTTCGGCACGGTGGTTAATAACGCTTATGCCTTCCCTCTCCACCCGGGTTCGAATCTCATGGAAGCACCCGTGAGTCTGAGCCTCCCTAAAAAATCCTTCGGGATTTACGGGGTATGGGGCATGGCGGTAGGGCAAGTCACGTTAAAAGCTTACCCTTACCACGATTTTTACTTACCAAAAAAAAAAAAACATCACCCTCGTGGACATTAAGCATTTTAAGAGACTTTTCACCGGCTTGATCTACACAAGTCGAACATAGGCGATCAATGGTGTCATCCGACCAGGCATAAGCAACTAAAGGGTGAAATTTTGGGGACTTGGTAAGGAAGTTATTGAACCGAAAAAGCCCGTGCTTTACGGGAATCGCCATCGGGAGAAGAATACGGGCGACGGCCGGAGAGTCGCAGGGGAAAAAGAGGGCCTTAGCCCTCCGAAAATTGTCAAACCAATGACCATTGGCGACAACATGATCAAGCTTTACGAAATGCGAAGGGAAGAGTCACGCCCATCGTTCCAGGTATAGTGCATGCCTTCGTGACACACGTCGGCCAGATCGCGATCTCTAAGACAATTATCAAGCTCAATGGAGCTTTTGTTATGCCAGATCCACCCGGGGCCTCGGATGGGGATCGGATGGCATTGAAGTCCCAGAGCCGCCCAGGGAGATCGCCGGGATGGTTAGATAATGTTCTAAGGCTATCCGATAGAAGCCTACGGGAAATTTACGAATTTGCCCCATAAATAAAGGAAAGAATGCAGCGAATATTCTTCTCAAGGAAAGGGACCTCAAGATGAACGACCTGGTCCTCCGAGGCAAGAATGATGCACGAAACCAGATTTGGGTCCCAGCCAACCCAAATCCTTCCACTTGAAACAAGCGAGTAATTCATAAACCAAGACCGGTTTGGTGCGATTACGGAGAAGACAGTCGAGAGAGTTTCTCTCAAAGAACCTTAGTCTCCACCGGACCAACAATACTACACCTATGAGAGGAAATGAGGTTGCGAGACTTCGTGGGCTTTTACAAGCCCATTTAGTCCCCCTCACATTCCAACGAGCAATGCTAGTCATGGGTTAGGGTTGAGGGGAAAAGACATCTTAACCCCGAGATTTCTTCTTTCGCGGGAAGAAACACAATCCCCTATGAAGGTCGCGGGGCCGTCAGCGGCCGAACAGCCGGGAAGGGCTGAACATCAAACACGAAGGTTGGCTACGGTCGGTGGGTCAAATGTGATCGGGGAACTAAGAATAGGAGCACCAAGCAAGCTGGATCGAGAGGAGGCCCCATCAAGCCTCGAAGGGACTTGACCAGGAGGCTCGAACAACGGTGGACTAACGAGGCCCGGAGAGGGTGAGTGAGAACGAAGGCAAGAAGATCCAACGCCTTCTGGAGCATTTAGGATTGCCGGCTCGGCAAGGGCCACGCCGAGCACCGGATCAGGGGCAGGACCAATAAGACAGGGAGGAGGGTCGTGATCACACCCAACGGGCTGCGCTGATGAATTCGGAGTGGGGCATTCTGACAAGTCATTTGCGTTATCCTCTTGTAAGGCCATAAACGAGTTGGAGGTCGTAATGGCCTTAGGGACAATATCTATGGGCGGGGTTGCAGCCGCGGCATTGTATTTTAGGCGGGGAGATGGCCTAGGAAGACCAGAGGGGGATGACACAACCCGAGAGGGGACCCCCTGCTTGGGGACCCAGGAAGCTTTTTTTGGTTTACTCTTAAACTGCTCTTTTAGGAGCGTCCTTGCGTCTTGACCTATGTTGATACTCAATTTTGATATCACATAGGTGTTCTTTTAGCTCTTCGGGACTACCTCTAGTCCGAATCTTCTGAGGAATTAGGCCGAGGGCATTGACCCCCAACTCAACACAAACACGAGCGAATCCCAACCGCTCAAGTTTTTCAATGACGGATCTAAAAGAGTGGCTTTCCAATGGCACTCAATCCAACTTAACCCCAACGAAGTCGAGTATTCAACCGGGATCCCGGACATGGAGATCGGTGGGGAAAATTTGTGTTCTTGCGAGCTAAAATCATACCGGGCCACCAATTTTTAAGAAAGAAAGGATGTCGGCCCGATCATCCACGGGCCATTAGCTAAACATTTTTCAAGCATGGAGCTTGACAAAAATCGAAAGAAATAGAAGCCCGATTAGTTACACGCCACATCTTTGTAGCTCAAATAGCTTCCATATTTTCTTTGTTATATAGTTCACAACATTAAAATGAACAGGATTCCCGACAAAATAGCCAGCGAGGGTGGGGCCCCAAAAGTCCTCACCTGTTGGGTGACTTCCAGTGGAGGATAAAATAATATTATCCGAATCGAGAAAAATCGGGAGGAAAAATTTAAGTGGGCACATACCTCCAATAGCCTTTTTTAGCAAGCCCCGAAGCCCAAGAGGATCGAGGGCGGGCCGGGGCATGATCAGCGGCGGTGTAAGAGTCAGCGGATGCGGGCGGGGCGAGCCACGAATATTACGAGAAGGAATCACAAGCAGCCCATAGAGTCATGATTTTGGTTAAGAGGAGATTCGAGTGGGGGAGAAGGGGAAATAAACTCAGAGGGGCGAACGGGTGGGGTGGCTACCGGCGCCATGGGCGCCGGCGAGGTCGGAAGAGGAGGCGGGCAGGGCAGGATTCAAAATCGCCTCTTGTCAGAGCACGACGATGTCAGAGCGAGGGCAGGCTCCATTTGCTACATGGATCATGGATCAATGTTCAGCATATCCAATATAAACACTACATGCATCGACAATAACCCCAAAAGGAGACGGCGTCGGGACACCAATCCATCGTGCAACAGAGAAAATTGGCAGCAAGAATACCGAACTAAGGCAGCGCAAATCACTCCATGCTTCGATAGCAGCCACTTCAAAACTCGGCAGCAGGATAGCATTACCCGACCAAAGGGAGTTTCAAACAAAAACGCCCCAGCTCACGGCGAGAGATAGCCAAAACCATCATCAGAAGTGTGACACCCACACAGCAGTGCTCAGGCAGTCAACTGGATGCTACTTCTGTCCGTCTTCTTCAAGATTGCCTTGTTGAATTCCAAGGAGTATCTGGGCTATCCGCGAACAAAAATAAAAGCGAATTTTTTGTCTGCTCTACTGATGATAGATTTGTCCGAGAGCTACAGGATATAATAGGTTTCAAGTTGGGGAAACTTCTAGTTAAGTACTTGGGGGTCCCCCTCATTACTTTGCGGCTGTCGGTGGTGGGTGTAAGATTACGATTGATCGTGTTAGGCAGCGAATAAACTCGTGGACTAACAAACTTCTATCCTTTGAAATGCAGACTTGATTGGTTCGGTCTATCCTTTCTTGATTCACCTATATTGGGCATCTATATTTATTATTCCCAAATCTATTAGAAAATCATGGAGGTACATTCGCGGTTCTTGTGGGGGAACAACTGCTAAAGTGGCGTGGGAGGCGGTTTGCAAGCCTCGATCTGAAGGTGGTGCAGGCATTCATAATTTGCATAACTCTAATAAGGCAGTCTCTCATCTGTTATGGAAGATTATTACAAAGGATCATAACTCTATCTGGGTCTCATGGACTTATGTGAATAGATTAAAGGATAGGTGTATCCGGACTATAAAGGTGCCAACTAACACTTCCTTGTCTTTGGAGGAAGGCATTAAAACTTCGATATGCTATTAGGCCCTTTATCAATTACGAGGATTGGTAACGGGTGATACTTTTTATGGCTAGATAAGCGGCATCCGAAAGGCCCCTTGCTGATTTATTTTCCTCTCGGCTGATGGCTGTGATGGGGCTGCCTTTGGACTCAAGGTTGCGTCGATTGTGGTTAATGGAAATTGGAGGTGGCGAACCCTATGATATGGAAGTGGATCGAGATTATTTGCGATATGCTGATTCTTGCCGGATCGATAGGAAGGATTTTGTTAGATGGTGCGGATCCCAGGTATCATTACCACCCTCTCCTTACCGCCTTTTCCAAGGGAACTGTGGCTGAATGTGAATGGTCTTTTATCGTATGGGGTCCTTCTCATATTCTGCTCATGCGTCTACCCTTGGTGGCCATCCTTGGCAAGCTGTCTCGATTGATAGATTGGGAAGATTTGTGAGTCTAGCTAATATGTGCATCCTTTGCAAAATATCTGGAGAATCTCATGATCATTTGTTTTTTGGATGTCCATTTTCCGGTGGTCTGGAGCACTCTGTGTCTTGAGGTAGGGTTAACACAGCGTTCGGGAATGGAATAGGAATATTGAGTGGGCGTCGGTAAATGGAAAGGCAAGAATGCCGAGGTATCTCTCGTTTAGACTCACGCTTGCTGCGGCGGTTTATTTCATTTGGCAAGAAGCAGAAACCGTAGAACTTTCGATAAAGCCAATGGGAGAAATCTAAACATATTGCTAATCTCATAATTGAAGCGGTTAGGAGAAATTAGAGGCGAGTATCAAGGTGATGATTGCTACAACCGGAATGTTATGATGCGATGGAGACTTTACTTTGATGAGGCGAGTGAGAAGCTGGGCTGTTTCCAGCTTGGTGGCGGTAGAATGAGTGCGCGTTAAGGTGAAGCGCCTGTAAAGACGGAGTCTTCTGTTGCTGGAGTTTGTGAGAACTCCGTTATCCAAGACTTCTTTTGCTAAAAGGCCGGAGTGGCATGGACTCGTTGAGGCCGGACTGCTTTTGACTCTTTAAGGCCCGGAATGGCCTTGTGCTTGGGGAGACCGGAGCGGTTGTTGTTGTGGCATCCAAAAAAAAAAAAAAACCTGGAGACCCTTTGCTCACCTTATTTGGGGGCCGGAGCGCTTTTGTTTCCGATGTGCTGTCGGCGGTGTGCATTGGACGGAGTGGCTTTGTCGAATCCGGGTTCCTTTTTCTGGAGGCCGAAGTGATTTGTGAGATGTTTAATGGCTGGTGCGATTTATGGCCGGTTTTGAATTATGCCGCTTTAAAGTCGGAGTGATCTTGGCCGGAGTTGAATTGTGCTACTGAATCCGGAGTACTTTTTGCCAGAATCCTTTTGTCCGGAGTGCAATTTTCCGGAGTGCATTTTGCCGGAGTGATTTTGCCGTTAGAGGCCGGAGTGGAAGGTTGAAGACGGTGTGCGAATAGAGGCGGAGTGGCATTTTGATGCCAGCATTCCCCTTTGTGGGCGGAGTAGAATCTGATGGAGTGTCTTTACATTCTTAAAAGCTGGAGCTGGTCTGCGTGTGTTGAAGCCGGTGTGTTTTTTTGATGCCGGAGTGTCTTAAGAGGCCGGAGTGGCTTCTTGTTTGCTGGAGTAATTTTTGTGACTTGGAGTTGTTGGTTTACAATAATTATCATTATTGTAATTTTTAATGACTTTTTGTCATAGGATTAGAGTCCCCCACCTTTGTGTTCCATCTCTAAGTTGGCAAAACACTTGGTTATGAACATAATTTTTGTACATTTTTAAAATTTTAATACAATTAATTACTTACCAAAAAAAGTGGATAACCGTGACCGGGCAGCCCGATCCCCCACAATGGTCGCACATAGGTCCTAGAGGATGCCAATTATCCAGCCAAATACGTGTCTAAGATCCACTCCCAATAATGTATTTGACATGGGGGCGCATATCAGAACGAACCTTTATAATCTTCTTCCATGCTCAAGGCTCCGAACTCGGAACTTTAACGGTCCAAATACAGCGATTCTTTAATCTATAGTTCCGAATCTAAGTCACTCAGATGGAGTCATCCTTGCTATTAAGAAGTCTCCAAAGAAGCCGGCTGATTAGAGCTTTATTACCTGCATGGAGGTTTTTAATCCCAAGGCCTCCTTCATCCTTCGGGAAATACACATCAACCCAGGCCACTTTAGATGAGTTTTTACTTTCCAAGCACCCAAGCCAAAGAAAGTTTTGAAGGAGACTCTCTATTTCCTGAAGTAGAATTTTGGAGAGAAGGAAGAGGGACGCCCTGTACAAGTGAATGGAAGACAAAATAGAGGTTAAGAGCTGAAGGTGACCTCCAAAAGAGAGCCATTTGTTTCTCCATGAGGCAACCCTATTCTTGATTCATTCAAGGAGGGGTCGACAATCCTTGATTGTGAGCTGCGTGGTTAAGAGGGGCACTCCCAAGTATCTGACAGGGAGATGACCACTTTTAAACCTAAGAATGGTGGTGATTTCATCAGCAATGCGGTTATTTTCCATACAAACAAAAACCTTGCTCTTTTCTTTATTCGCTTGAAGACCGGATAGAGTTGAAATTCCTTAAGGCGATTTATTTAATATACGGGCAGATTCGGATCCGCCTTAGAAAAGAGTAGAAGGTCATCTGCAAAAGCAAGCATGGTGTGCTTGTATCCTTGTAATTCTAATGGTATTGAAAAGATGAACATCGTCGAGCTTTCACTTCTATAGTACCATTTAGAACTTCCATTACTAGAACAAAAGATAAGGCGAAAGGGGGTCGGCTTGTTGAAGGCCTTTGGCACCTTTGAAGAAGCCAAGCTGATTCACCATTGATGTTTATTAAGTACGACGGTGTAGTTATACACTGCTCAATCCACATGATCATCTTAGGAGGGAAACCCATAATATGAAGTGTAGCAATAATGAAGTCCCAGTGAACAGAATCATAAGCTTTCATTAGGCTAACTTTCATAGCGCATCTGCGTTCACCCTTACCCACATGGTATCGGTGAAGCCGCTCTTGAGCAAGGAGGATGTTGTCACTAATGTGTCGGCCAGCAACAAAGGCAGTTTGGCTTTTATCGATCAGATAAGGAAGAGTACCTCTAACTCTGATGGCAAGAATCTTGGATATGATATTATATATTACAATGCAGTGAGCGATTGGCCTATAGTCATTTTTGGTAAGTAATTAAATTGCATAAAATAGAAAATAAAGTACAACAACTATGTTCTACTCCAAGTGTTTTGCCAACAGAGTAAGGACATAGCAAGGTCCGACTGAATTTTGGACCCCTTTAGACCTTAGTTGGATTGCCGGTGGAGTTTGTAAACCTCTCCCTCTGGATCGAGCCTTTGCTAGAATGGAGCGGCTTAATTTTGCAGGTTTGTGTTGAAGTGGCCAAGGTGCTCATCTCCCTACAAAAATCAGATTGAATCTAGGTGCTGATGTTGCGGCCTCTCTGGTTGAGATTGAGGTTGCTTACCATGGGAAGGCAGTGCATCAGGTGAAGGGTCGCGATGCCAATATGGGCTTTCAACCTGCTGTGGATAAATCTGTAGACAGATTTGCCAACCAGAATACTGTTGGGAGGAAACATGTTCATAG
>BSYO01000020.1:7577181-7754491 GCA_033239525.1 Nepenthes gracilis
TAATTAGACTACGGCCCCGTTTGCAGGGTAAACGGCTTTACCTCCCGCCTCGGGGAGTATAATGAGAGGATACGGCTCTAGGTTGTGGGGTAGCACACAACCTTCCTCGATGTTGTCCGCTCCCATTCGGTCCCTAAAGATGATAAGAATTTCGAACGGTTTTATGAATTTTCGGAAGACAAGATAATAATAATAAGAACAAGGAAATTCTGAACTTAAGTAGAAATGATATGGTGATTTTTATATGCTAAGTTTATGTTATGAACCCTTACTTTGATCCGATTATATGCATGTTAATGTTTTCTGCATGTGGGTACCTTGCTGGGCTTTGTAGCTCACTCTTGCCATTCTTCAGACGATGAGAAGCTTATGGATGACGAAATCGAGTAGAGTCGTACGAAGAACTAGACGTCACCGCTGGCCGGAGCTAATTAGTGAAGAAATTGATATGTTTTCTTTTAATGTTTTGAGAAGGGCCAGTAAAACATTTCTGCTATAAAAGAATTCATGGATGTTAGCCTGTTTCCGCAATTACAATATGGATCAATGAAGTTGGTATTTCTAGTAGCATCTCATGTCATGTCAAGGTCCCTATATCCGACCAATCTTAATGTTGGCTGGTCAAGTGTGAGGATAAAACTCTGAAGGCCAACTCAAGGAGTTCGGCCTTAAGCGATCCTGTGTACAAAAGAAAGGTATATTCGCATAAAAGAAAAGAAAAATTTTATCTCCACCTAGTTAATATTTATGCTGTATATGACGCAAAGGTTAGGTTTGATGGTGGTCGTATGTGGTGGAATATGGCCAGTCCGTCACAGGAAAGATGTAATAATAGTAAATAACGTCCGAAGTATACTTACTTTAGCCCGATCTACCATTCTTTTTTCCTAGATTGGAGTGAAATGGCTTGATTTCTCCTCTTTCTTCCCCTTTCCCTCTTTTCTCCCTCTAGTCTCTCGTTGGAATGCCGAAAATGGCCGAAACATAACGCATACTCTGTTTTAAAAGCGGGTCGAGTGCTTGAACACCCCTCGAGTGCCAACTAGGCACACCTTATAAAATACACCTGCGCTTGAGCCCCAACTAGGTGCTCTTTGAGCGTGGGATTCTACTAAATGTGCCCTGGGTGTGTTTGAGGTGCTGCCTGGGCACTGAGGCCCTTGGGCCATTTTTCACATCCTACTCGATTTTTTTTATATTTTTTCTTAACCCAATTACCTTAAATATATTTATATTAACTTAATTGCTAGGAATTATCATATTTTGAAACTGGAACCTCATAGCTAGGGTAATTGTTCGGTTTGAGGATTGGTTTGATTGGCGTTGGGTTGAAGTTCTTAGGTTATTATTCTGCTAAGAATGTGATTAATATATCATGTATGATGGGTGAGGTAGAATCAACGGCTCAAGGTTAAGATAACTTAAAGTTAATTTTGGTGAAGTGCATTCAATAATGTCCATTTATAGTCGATCTAATGATGCTAGCTGCTTAAACTTTTGGGATGACTCGAATCCTATTAAGGATGGGATATGGATCTCGAAAGTGAGATGATGCTGCGGTCATATAATGTTTGGGAGAAGATAAGGTACTAATGCCCATGTCTGATAGGAGGCACAGTCAACCTTGGGTGGTCAACGGTAAAAGAGTTATGGGTCTCGAAGATAAAGAGATATCGTAGGATTTGCTCTATGGATAAATATGTTGTTTCAATGCAATTTTTGAGAGCATGCCTCAATTTGGGGACAATTTGACCACATGATCAAGGATTGTTCACATTCCGCAGATCGGATGGAGATGTGGTTTAGTGCTTTGGAATCAAGGTTCCGTGGTAATGGCACTAGTATTTAGGAGTTGCCTACCGTAGTGGAAGAAACGGTTTCCGAATCTAGGCCTTTCAATGGATGTTCTAATTTGAGATTTTGAATATATTTTGCTTGTGTTCCTAAGTTTATTTATTGGAGAATTTAGGCTTGATATAAGTCATGTTGATGCCTATGCCTATTTCTTGTGTCCGTAGGTATGATTGGTTGGGTTGATTGGGACAATTTTGTGGTACTGTACCTTAGTCTGTTTGGTGGTGTTCGGCTAATGAGTTATCGTGCTAGTATAAATAAATGAGTTGTTTGACCTTTTGCCTAGGTGTGGAGTTTTTGAAGACCGATCTATAGCCAAATATCATCGATTAAGGATAAATAGGGACTATGCTAGTAGCAACATTCAAGAATTTAGAAACGGTCATTGTGAGTTCGGGCAATGCTATCTAGGTTTGTAGATTTTTTGTCATACCAGTTAATATTATGGGTTGAATCTTCTAGTTCGGCTCGGGCTATTGTTGTGAAGACCCCATTGTCGAGTTTAAGGAATCACAGAAAGTGTGAACTTTGTTCGACTACTACATTATGGTTTAGGAAGGCTGATTATCAACACATGAGGATTTTGGTTAAAGCTATGGCCGTGTATTTTGGTTGAGGCTAGAGTGTGAGGCTCGGTAAGGAAAGATATTGTTCGAGCATGTGGATTTTTTTTGATAGCATGATTGTGGTCTATAGAGATTAAGAGACGGCTAATTAGAAAAGGACTGAGCAGTGTAGTATGTGCATGCAATTTCCTCAATCACAACTTAATATGATAAGATACCTGTTGAGAGCCCCGATGATTTACAATGTCTACAAGGTGCGTGACTTAGTAACAAATTGTGAGGTCTGAGTTCTCAAAACATAGTAATTCTAGTAATTAAATTAGTATAATTAAATTTGGAATAAGTAAAATTTAGAAAAATAGGAAATTGGCCTTAGTGCAATAAGCAGCAGAGTTGGGTTCGCTACTGGTTCGAGTCCAACAGTAGAGTTGGGCTCACTGCTAGCACGAGCCCAGCAGCAAATGTAATGTTCCCAGGCACCCGCATGAAGATATTGTCTGTTTTGGCAGCCACAAAGGCTGCCGCGGTTTGCTCTTAGCGGAGGCGGCCTCCCCGTCCCAAGCGGGTCTCAAGGGAAGGGTATCACGCCTCTATAAGAGTGCGCCGTGCCCCCTCCGATCAATGTGGGACTCTACGGTCCACCCCCTCAAGAGGCACGGCGTCCTCGGCTGCCCGACCCGAGGTCCCAAATCTGATATCACTTGTAACATCCTCAGACACCTGCTTGTGAATATTGTCCACTTTGCCACACAGACGCACGGTTTTATTTTGGCGACCCCCCCATAGGTCCCAAGACGCGTCCACTAGAGAAACACACAGTCTCTCAACCATCAGAGTTCTCAACAGCCGCATGGGCACATAGCGTGGTGGATATTGTCCCTCCTAGCCACACAAGCTGCAAGGTTTTGTTCTGCCAACCCCCCACAGGTCCCAAGACGGGTCCACAAGGGAGAGTTATCCATGCCCTTATGAAGCGCGCTTCGATCCCCCCTCCAATCAAAGCCGTGAGACTATGGATTAGGTCAAAGCAGATAATATCTACATGCTTCTGTTGTGGCACTCTAATGAGTGGGGAAAGTGTTTCCCTGTGTGGACGCACCCTGGAGAAGGCAGGGACAAAGCCGTGAGACTGTGGATTCGGTCAAAGTAGACAGTATCTACACGCTTCTGCTGTGGCTCAATAATGAGTAGCAAAAGTGTTTCCCCGTGTGGACACGTTTTGGGGGCGGTGGAGGCCACCTGCCAGGAGCAAAATCGTGCGCCTGTGTGGCAATGCGGACAATATTTACAAGCGGGTGCCCAAGGATTTTACAAATTGTATCAGAGATGGGGCCTGGTTCGGTGTGCCAGTGTGGACGTTGGGCTCCCAAGGGGGATGGACTATGATGTCCCACACCGGATGGGGAGGGGAACCAAGCGTGCCTTATAAGGATGTGGATACCTCTCCCTTGTAGACACATTTTGGGGGCCGTGGGCCTGCTAGGAACAAAACCATGCAGGTTTCGCCCAAAGAGAATAATATTTACAAGCGGGTGCCCAGGGACGTTACAAGTGGTATTAGAGCTAAGACCCGGGTTCGATGTGCTAGCAAGGACGCTGGGCCTCTTTGAGGGGGGTGGATTATAGAGTCCAACATTAGATTGGAGGGGGGCATGAAGTGTGTTCTTATAGAGACGTCGACACCCTTCCCATGGAGACGCGTTTTGGGGGCGGTGGAGGCCGTCTGCCAAGAGCAAAACCGTGCGGAGCCTGTGTGGCTGCCAAAGCGGAAAATATCTTTATGCGGGTGCCTAGGGACGTTACAGCAAGCGCCAAAAGTACATTGCTCCAAAAAGGGGCTTGCTCACCGCCGCCTCGAGCAAGCTGGATGCTGCCAATTATAGTGCTTGTCCGCTTGCCGCACGTTCTCTAGGCGCTCGAGCATGAATCCGACATTTAGCCACCAACCAGCTCTTGTTTTGTTTTAAAAAGGGAAGGGGAGAATAGAGAAGACTAGTTCGCATGAAGAGCACGAATAGAGAAGACTTTTAGCCATTTGGTATACGTTTTGTGTCTGATTTATGTTCGGAAGCTTCATATGGAACCCTAGGACGAAAATTAGGGATTTGGTGATTGAAAATCTTAATTCTTGAGATTGAAATGTTAATTGGAGATTTGATGAGGCTTATCTAACGATTTGCTCTTAAAAATTTTATCTGAAACTGTACCGTTAAATTATCGAGAAGCTCTGAAGTTAACTGAAGGTTTAATTGTATGAATTAGAATGGTTTTTGAGGCATGATGAGTTATGATTAGGGAAATAAGGACAAGGATACCTCCAATTAAGTAAATCAGTAGGAAGACCAGACCTAGGATTGCCGTATAGTCAAATAATGTTTGCCGGCATAACATGAAAATGACCTCGTCCTTTGGGTGATGTGTAGTTTATCTCTCAATCAGGGCTCTAAATAATAGAAATTAGGCCTCAAAGAATCATCCTGCCTCGAGATGTAAAATATGGAGGAAAATAGTTAAATTGAATAAGATATTATCTTTCCCTCGGGATGTAAAGCATGGAGGATAACGATTAAGTCAAAGAACAAGCATCCTATCCACTGGATGTAAAATATGGATGGTAATAATAATTGAATCGAAAAGGATCATTTTGTCATTGGGATGTAAAGTATAGAGGATAACAATTAAGCTAAAAATGGGCATCCTTTCCTCGGGATGTTAAGTATTGTGACGGAACGGATTTTTTTTCCTAAGAAACTTTCGTCATTATAGAAAATAGGAATATGAGCCCAAGTCTCGCTTAAGGTTCTAGCGAAAAAAGGACAGAGTCTCCCCTAAAATTAAACTAAATAGAAATATAAACATGTACAAAACCTATATAACAAACCAATACATACACACAACTATCTATTCATACCATAATTTTCCTACAATACGCATTCACAGGACCACCGATTTGCCATTTTCATCCATGACTCAAATATAATCATATCCACTAAATCAGAAAACATATAAGAGATGCGGTCAAGGACCTGTATAAAACCAGATAACATATAGCGGAAGCAACTATATCTATAATATAAACCTGCGGAAGCATAAATACCGTTCCATCGTAATACGAAATGCGTCATAGCTATTAATATATAATTTCGTCCACAATTAAGACATTTACAAGCAAGACTATAAGATTTCTTCAAAATCTTCAGGATGACTCCAAGGCTCCAAATCTTCCTTGCTAGCTCTATCTAAGCCTACACATCTGATATCTTCTCTATATCCTTATCTGGAGGGGGGAAAACAAAATAGTGTGTCGAAACTTAACAATGTACTAAAACATGTAGAACATAATACTTCCATGCAGAACGTAAGTATAGATTAACGGTAACACGCATGTAATTCATGAGAAAAGCATACTTCTATACAAATAGGTCTTAGTAATTATTATTTAAACTTTCACGCAAAACATATATTCGTTAGAGTTGAAAACTATGATATCATTAGAAAAATATAAGCATTCATTGAATAAATATAAAGCATAATGCTATTTAAACATGCATCAGAGTCATGAATCGGTGTAATTGTGCTTCAATTATCATAAATTGATAAAACATGCTTCAGAAATCAAAAAATAGTACCAATTCTATCAACTCTAGAAAATTTCTTTTTCTATCAGTAAAGGACCCAACCAGTAGACCCTACTAGTAGAGGGGTGAATAATGAAGGATAGATTGTGTTCAACCTACACAATCAAAGGCCGATGACATGAACAAGAGATCCCTTCTCGTAGGATCTATATATAAATACCTCCCGAAGGATGGTGGATCATCAGAATTCTACCCTCTAAAACTAACGGCCTGAGAAAAGGCGGACCACATGTAACTCCATGGATAGAGTAATCCTTGATTACCATCATAACATTCTAAGGAATTCCAGAGAACCTAACCTGACTATATTTCAATCCTGGGTCCTAATTAATAAAATCAGGAAGCTTATAAACTATCATTCTTTGGAAAACCAGTCAAAATTTCATGATTAACCCTTCAGTGTGCTAAAGAAATTCTCAGTAATTTATCAGTATAATTTTGTGTAAATTTTTCAGATAAAAATCACCACATGGACACTATCTTAGTACAAATCAACTCTAACATGTCAAAAATTTTGGATTAAAACTGTTAAATTTCTTCATTTTAGTCCTTAGAGTTTTTCCAAACAGTCCAGATGATAAACAGATACCAAATACAGATTTACACATGAAATCGGGGATAAATATTATAGTACATGTCAGTAGGCATGAAATCTGTCCGATTAATCATGAGAAATATGCTTTATTTATAGTAATGATGGAGAAACATGGATTTAAAGCGTAAACACGATATTTGATATATTAAAACACTGTAAAAATAGTAAATAACATCTAGAGTGCATTTGCCTAAACCCGATCTACCGTTATTTTTACTCGGATGAGAGTGGAACGCGCGGATTTCTTCCTCTCCTCTTTTCCCTCTTTTCTCCTTCTGCTCTCGGCTAGATCAGTCGAATGCTGAGGGAAAAACACGAACGGTGTCTATATACCAATCGAGGCGCTTGAGTGCCCTCCTCGTACCCACACGCTGCTCTTGCCTTCGCCTCGGGCGCACCCTTGAGTGGTGCATTCACATTTTTGTGCTCAAGAGGCGCTCAAGCAGTGGTCGAGTGCCTGTGCTCCTTTGCCTATTTTACCTCATTTTGCTTCGGTACCAAATTTTTCTATATTCTAAAACCTTAGCATGATTTTCATCCATGTAATTATTTCATAATTATCACGTTTTGGGGTCAGGATCTTACAAGTATGGAGGATAATAACGATTAAAAAGAAAAGAGCCATCTTGCCTCGGAATGTAAAGTATGGAGGATAATAGTTTTAAACGAGAAGTTATATTACATGAACCTTGAACTAAGAACTAAGGACTAAGGAATTATGATTAAATTATTTTCAGATAGAAGCCCTGAACAAGGAATAAATGCAGAATTTGTGTTCTTGATCCAAGTTTTTCAAAACGAGAAATTTTCGTATGATTATGCATTCTTTTCATGTTTATGCCTCGCCCGTATACGTATTTGATTCTTGAATTTTTTATATATTTATTTTTTTTTGTAAGTAACTATTTTGGATTAAAGGGAGAAAGAATTACAAAATCTATGTTTTATTTCCAAGTATTTTGACTTGGAGTTAAAACATAAAGCGCTAGGGCATACCTCGAGTAACAGGTACATCAGAAAATACATAAAAAAAACCTCTAGGAGGACAACGTTCAACAGAATCAATGGAATATGATATCTGTCTAATATTTCAAAAAAACCAGTTAGCTGCTTTCAGTAACCGCTCAATTCTAGCAGCATGGAGAAAAGGGCGATCCTCGCTCCATGACAGCAAAGGTTCCAACACCAGCATGGAGAAGCGCAATCAACTCCAGCCTGAAATCACTCCGTCCATTTAGCTTTCCGCACCTCGCTCCGGTTCCAAGAGCGAAAATCAACTCCAGATTTTGAAAGGCACAAGGCCAAAAGGGTACTCCGTTTGCATAGCTACTCCAGCCTCATCGTACGCATGGCCACTCCGCCAAAGAGAGTACATAGATCACCCCGGAGTCACTCTGGTCAAAAGCACTCCGGCCTCATATGCCAAACCGGCAATAATCCCAAATTGGATGAAACCATCCAGCATTCAACAGATGCGAGAGCAATCAAACCATTGGAGGCCCACCACTAAACCATCCAGATCGGTATAAAAATATAAATATTTTTATATATTTATTTATCGTTCTATACGTGCATATTTACATAATTTATATATATTCTTTGCGATTTTGGGTACATTTGTTGAGCTGCTAGCTCACTCATTACTTTTTAATTTTCCCTTTAGATAAGTAGAAGCCTGATAAGAATCAAAGTTGAAACTAGCTAGAAGAAGGAAAGCTTGTGAGTTTTTGAAGCCCTTGGAAGATTTTGGCGATTTACAGAATTTTGGATGCATAAAGCTAGTGTTTTGAAATGAACATTGTATATTACCATAATGTGGAATGATGCTATATCATGATGAATGTTTTGTTCTTGTTTCTACAGGTTGACATATAGATTTAATTGCTTTCGCATTATTTTGATGTTTGGATATCATGATGACATCTCTCTTAGATCCAATACGACAGTTAGGAGTGTTGTATTAGAGTCATAATTAATATGGCATTGTTGATCCTATGGACATGTGATGTTAATGTTGTGGATTAAATTTTGAAGAAATATTTATATATATTATTTATGTAGGATTGTACAGGTTATTTGTATGGATTGTAGTCCATTTTTAGAGGAAACTAAGTCCAAATTTCTATAGATTTCAATGATTTAAAATTATTAATATTAGTTTTGTTTATTTATTGATGGAAGATCTTTAGAGGATAAAGACCCATTCCGCCACACGAATGGTATCCGTCAAAAAGGGTCAGACAGGAATGGCTTTCAAGGATTGAAGGGTAAATTGACAACATGTTGTTTGGGTAACCTTGATGAATCAAGCATGTTGTGGTTGAATGTAGCACCTTGTAGGAAAGTTTGGGATTTTGCTTTTCTTGTATTATGTGTGTAGGTGGTTATCTTTGAATTAAGTAGGGGAGAAGCTCATGATTGAAATTGCCCCAAATGTGGTTTGGGAGTTGCCGCTAGAATTCTTCTTCGAAGATTTATAGGCTTCGAAATTGTAAAGGTCTATGTAGTCATGGCATTTGGAGGATGTGTTCACGTGTTGGCACAAACAGGTAAACGCATTTAAGAATTGTAATGATAGACCCCAGTATCTTTTAAGGAAAGAGGTCATGGGTATTGCAATTCAATGTTAGGAGTCCTTAGACTTAACATGCCTTAAATGCTTCATAGGAACTAGAAATGTGAGCAGCATGTAGGTTCCCACATTTGGACTATGGGTGTAATGCTCTTGATTTGGGAATCAGAATTGTCTTCGAAGTATTAAAACTATGAAATTGTAAAATGAAAAGTCCTTGTGGGCTTTGCTTTGGGGTTGTCAGGGTGGTAAGGATTTTTAGTGTTTAAATAATTATGGATTAGTTTTCAAGGACGATCCATTTATCACAAAATAGGTAATGTATGTAGATCAACTTGATGGGTTTGTTGGCATGCCAATGAGGTAATGAGTTTGCTGAGCATTTAAGTTTCGAGATTTAGGCAGTGGTTTAGGGGCTGTGTCAAATTTTGAAGTAATCGTCTCAATTGTATTTCCTAAGTTAATTGTAAATTGAGGACTAAAGACCCTGCCCTAGTTGCGTTAATATTTTGAGACTTTTCTTAGGGTATAGCTGAGGTAATTTAGGTATTTGCTTGAATCTAAAAATGTAAGATTGCAGGAGAGTTTGATATCTTAATAAATGGTTTAATTAGAGTAGCGCAGTGGAAGCAGGTGGCCTAGATCTAAGAGATTTTGGAATAATAATAAGGTTTTAGGTAAATAGTCGTTTTAGGGCCTAGGCTGAATTGAAGTAAGGGCTTATATGTTGTTTGGAATTTTGTGTTAGGTTCCTTTGAAGTTTCGACTCGTCTTCAAAATTGATGGATTTCTGTGACGTTTCCCATATGTCAATAATAGAGGAAGTGATTATGTAATCATGTTCAGTCACCATAAGGAATTAAGGATTTGTTTTCAACCCCGACTTTTATTAAGAAAGCAATATTCTTTGGGCTAAGTGTTCTAGGAAGAACCTTTTCATCAAAGACATAAAGTAGGAACTTGAAAGGATTCTAATCGTTTGTTAATTTTGAGGTTTATCAAATTTTGAGGATGAAATTTCTAAAAGTAGGGAAGTGTTGTGAGGTTTCGGAACAAGAATATAATAATTAAGAGGTAATTAAAATAATAATAATCAAAATTAGACTTAATATACATGGAGGAGTTCCATTTGAATAAAATTGAGGAAAAAGGGGCTGCTGCCTATTGGTGCACGGCTAGCTGCATGGCACCTGCCGTGCGCTCTAGTGCAGCAAGTAGGCACCAAAAATAGATTCCCCCAGAAGATCCTATGCTCGCCGGCCGCTCGAGCACACAAGGAGGCACCAATTCTAGAACCAACGCGCCCAACACACGCTCGCCGTGTGCTCAAGCACAAGTCTAGAATCTTCCCACCGCCTTTGTGTTTTGCATTTTAAAAGGAGGGAGGGAGGGACGTTCTCAGGAGAGAAGGCACGGGAAGAGAGATAAAGGGGGAGTGAAAAGAGAGAGGAAGGAGCAAACGAAGCTCTCCGGATCCAATTTAGAGTCCGAGCTAGTTGGAGAAATCATAGAGCACATCAAGACAAGTGTTTCCATTTTGACTATTTGCTCTCATTTGATTTTTATTCATTTTTATTTGGGTATTTTTGTCTCGATACCCACCCAAAATGTAAAAATCATATAGCCGATGTGTGAGGCCCTGGAACCAAAAACATAAAACTGGAAGTAATTAGAACGATGAGTATCATTAGGAGGCCAAACTTATAGTGAAAAATGATGGTTGAAAGTAAAAAGTTGGAAAAATAACCGAGATTAGCAAGCAGCCTTGTGGTGCCTACTGTGCACCCGAGGCACTACAGCGAGCTTAAAATCTCGTAGCTGCCCCGCTCGCCGAGCGCCCGCTGACCACTCGAGCGCGAAAAACAGAATATGGCCCGCTCGCTGAGCGCTCGAGCCACGCTCAAGTGCGGCCTCGACTTATACCCGCGTTCTGGTTTCGTTTTGATTATAAATAGAGGAGAAAAGGGAAAAGGGAGAGAGAAAAAGCAGAGTACGCACGAAGGAGAGGAAAAAGAAGAAGAGAGGAGAAGAAGGGGGAAATCTCTAAGTTCCAACCCACACCCGGTAAAATAACGGTAGATCGGGCCAAGGCAAGTATACTAGGGACGTTGTTTTTTGTTTTTACCATTTCTTCTTACTTTAAAGTTGATAAAGATGCTTTAAAGTGATGTTGATGCATGTATAAAGTAAATGAAGCATGTTTCCTTCGATTATTCAGTTAGATTTTGTGTTTATTCATGTTTATTGCAAGTTTGGGCTTCGATTTCATGTACATGCATGTAAACGTTGTTCGAATTGCTTCCGAAAATACGTGATGAAACCCTAGCTCGAAAATATTGTGAAGCTTGAGTAAATTACATGATTTAATGTATATGCATAGATTTATGCCATTTATTTCACGAATAAGCACATGTTTAGAGATCGATTTGAGTCCGAAGACTTTGGCGAAGCGCTAAGTACGAAAATGAATGAGTTTTAGTGACTTTTAACCATAACTCCAGTCATATAAAAGTTAATTGATATTGAAGAGAAGCTCCCTATATAATTTGTTTCTGAAAATTTGCATGGACTTGTACCGATGAAAATTTCATGCACCGTTTAAGCAAAACTGAAGGAGTTTTAGACCATTACCGTTCATTCTGAAGTTAACTGAAAGTAAATTGTGAAACTATGATTGTGGAAGAGGGTTTCTAATAAAGAGGTTATTTCTATTGCTGTTATTTTAGACCCGGAACTGACTACAGTCCAGATAGGTTCTCCGGCATGCCTTAGGACTTTTCGGTGGTAATCGAGGATAACTCTGTCTATGGAGTTATTTGTGGTCTGCCCTTCCTCTGGGCGTTACGGTCAGGAGGAATTACTGTTACCGGCCTACCTCCGGGTGGCATACCGTACTGATTCCGTGAGATGGGATATTACAATTATAGGCCTTGTATTGTGTGAAGTGAATACAATCTATCCTTGATTATTCGCCCCCTCAGCTAGTAGGGTATACTGGCAGGGTCTGTTACCGATAATGTTATGTTACCGTTTATCATACCGATTACCAATTATGGAGTATCGTTTACCGTTTATCATTTACCATCTACCGAGCATCGATTACTGTTTTACAGTTTACCGAATATTGAACACCGACTACTGCTTACCGTTTCTGTTTGCTAATTAACGTTTACTGATTATTGTTTACCGACTACTGATTTCTTATTCTAAAGCTTAATACCGTCAAAGTATGTTTTCTCTATGTCCTGGATTGTATTCTGATTAACCTTTCTATTTATGCATAATTACATTACTGTTCTGCATCATTGTTTTACTGCTCATGTGCATGTACCTTGTTGGGCCCCGGCTCACGATTTTACTATTTTTTCCCCTCCAAATGAGACAGTAGAGTTAGTGCCTGACGAGAAAGAGTGATCAAGAGAAAATTTCTGAAGACTTTTAAGGACCTGTGGCATTTGGAGCTATTTTTGGGAGAGCCTGTTGACATAAAGACTTGTCTGATCATGCAATTTTGTATACTGATCTTGTATTTATGGATGTTTATAGACATGTGAATTTTGTATAGAATGCATGATGTATGAGATAGTAAGAAGGAAAAATTATGCTTCTGTAGGTTATTTGTTTAGCTTTCGCTCTAAACTTTTGAATATACTGTACAGATCCTAGACGGCATCTCGTTATTGAACTATTAGTGTAGCTAACACTTTTATAGATTTATGCCACGGATGGCACATGTGATCCTATGTATGCTTGTTGTAGGAAGAATTGTGAATGATTGATAGTTGTATGCTTGTAATGGTAGATCATACAGGTTGTATTTTGGATTTTTCATCCTATTACAAAAGAGACTTTGTAGAAATTTCTGCAGAAGTCTTGCCTTATATTTTAGTACCGTTAATCCTGTTCCTATCTTGACAGAAGTTTTTTGAGGAAAAAAATTCCGTCATATTTGGTATTAGAGAATTGAGATACCTTAGGAATTGATTGATCGAAAAGCAGAAGCATAGGTTTGAATCTCCGAATAGAACTCCCATAGGAATAAGTTGAGAAAATTAAGGCAACTAAGACCCTTAAGAGATTGGTTCTTAGGCTGGGTTGAAAATTTCTTAAAGTTGTTGAATATTTCTTTCTCATTCCATTGGATCCTTGTCCTTATAGCCTTGTGTTTACCTTGATTATAGGATGGTAAGTAGAAAAGGTAGAAGGAATGACCGCGGTGGCGCTAGTACGCCTTACGATAGAGAGGCCGCTTATATTGATCTATTGGAGAGGATGACCAACGTAACAGAATCTGTCGAGCAAAAGCACATGGCTCCGACTCCTGCACCCGAGCCAGCTCCGACACTTCTTGGTCCAATGACATATGATAGATTCACAGCTGAACGAGCACCAAGCTTCCTAGGAAAGCCTGTCCGGATGAAAGCAGACATATGGTTGAAAAGGATGAAGAAGATATTTGCTATGCTTGACTGTACCGATAGAGAAAAGGTCACCTTTGCGGCGTACAAGCTGGAAGGTGAGGCTGATAGTTAGTGGGATATGCAGAAAAGGGCGATGGGAGTGCCTAATAAAGCCATTACCGGGGAAATGTTTGAGGATGAATTTTTGGAAAAGTACTTCCCATCCAATCTTCGAGATCAAAAGGAGCAAGAATTTATGAGATCGAGACAAGGAAATATAACGGTCAAAGAGTATGATGCCAAGTTTACTGAGCTGTCCCGTTTTGCACCTTTCTACGTAGAGGATGAGCAAGAGGAAAGTGAAGTTCTGCAAGGACTACGGGATGACATTAGAAAGTTGCTGTTTGTTTTAAAGCTCCAAACTTATGCTGAGATCTTGGACCGAGCAGTGATTTATGAGAAGGAGGCGGAAACAGAGAGATTCTATGCAAAGAGGACTGCCAGCCGAGCGGAAGTAAGTACCAAATCAGCTACGGGGTCTTCTGAACCGTCCAAGAAGACTAGGGCGGCTAACAAGGGAATGAGTATTGTACCGACTAAGTTAGTAACCAGTACTAGAGCGTCGACTGATGACTATACCTTCTGTAGGAGGAAACATCCGGGACAAACATGCTGTAAGATGTCGGGAGCGTGTTTCAGATGTGGGCAGCAAGGCCACATTATCAGGGACTGTCCGCTACCTCCGACGCTGGAAGGAAAGAAGCCTACTGTCTCGGCAAAGGCCTTCGCAGTGGCTGCTCAAGATCCGGAGGTGTCTCCGAATGTTGTGGAAGGTACCCTTTCTATTTGTGGAGTTTCTGCATCCATATTATTTGACTTGGAGTCTACCCATTCCTTTGTTTTCCCGCGATTTGCATGTTGTATTGTATCTGTCCCGTGTATTTTGGATTGTGAATTATCTATGTGTACTCCCACCGGATCTTCTGTGATTACGGATGTTATATATCAAGAATGTATAGTTGAGGTGAATAGGAACCATTTGGTTGTAAACTTAGTGCTGTTGAACATGGGTGATTTTGATGTGATCCTAGGAATAGACTGGCTGGCTAAATACCATACCAGCATTGATTGTTTTCTGAAGTGGGTTTGTTTTAATATTCCTGGAATGGAGCCCTTTTTCTTTCAAGGCATTAGGAAAAAGGAGGTGCTTGTGTTGATCTTTGCTTTACATGCTAAGCATTTTATGAGAAGTGGATGTAGAGCTTACTTGGCATATGCCTGCACTACTAGGAGTCATAGTGTGTCGGCTAAGGATATCTTGATTTTTTATGACTTTGAGGACGTATTTGGATAAATTTATGGTGGTATTCATTGATGATATCTTGATTTATTCAAAAGATCATGAGGAGCACAAAATTCATTTGGGGAAGGTACTTCAAGTGGTCCGCGAGGAAAACCGTATGCCCAAGCTGGGTAAGTGTGAGTTCTGGCTCGAGAAGGTCATGTTTTTGGGGCATGTGATTTCTGACAGTGGCATTTCTGTGGATCCTAGGAAAGTAAAGCCTGTTACAAATTGGAGTAGACCAGCTTCTGTGACCGAGGTTAGGAGCTTTCTGGGTATGGCGGGATATTACAGGCGTTTTGTAGAGAATTTCTCACAGATTACTATACCTCTGACTTGGTTGCTGAAGAAAGAGGCTAAGTTTGTGTGGACAGAGGAGTGTGATCTGAGCTTCCAGGAGCTAAATGATCGTTTGACCACCGCTCCGGTGCTGGTCATTCCAGAGGGTTTAGGAGGCTTTGAGGTGTATTACGACGCCTCTAAGGCGGGTTCTAGGTGTGTGTTGATGCAGCATGGTAAAGTCATGGCATATGGGTCTAGACAATTGAAGGTCCATGAGAAAAATTACCCTACTCATGACCTCGAGCTTGCTGTTTTAGTCTTTGCATTAAAAAATTGAAAACATTATCTATATGGTGAGAGGTTCCTTGTATATTCAGACCACAAAAGCTTGAAGTACCTGTTTTCGCAAAAAGAACTCAACATGAGGCAAAGGAGATGCTTGATTTTTTGAAAGATTATGACTGCGAGATACAGTACAAGCTAGGAAAAGCCAATATAGTAGCGAACGCATTGAGTCGCCGATCAGGTTATGTGGCGCACCTACAGGTCTAACAGATGGAGATGTTAGATTATCTGAAGCAGTGTGATATCCAACGTTATGCCAAAGGTGATAGGATACTCCTGTCGTACTTTCAGATTCAACCAAAGGTAGTTAGTGAAGTTAAAGAGAAGCAAGTGAATGATCCATTCCTCATGGATATTGTTAGTGATTTGAGTAAAGAGTCTCGAGCCGATTTTAACATCCGGGCTGATGGTGTGTTGACATTTAGAGATCGATTATGCGTACCGGATGATAAAGGATTAAAGGAAAAAATTTTGAAGAAGGCTCACCGGTCTCGGTATACAATCCACCCGATGATGAATAAAATGTATCAGGATTTGAAGAAAACCTTCTGATGGAGAAATATGAAGAAATACATCATGGCTTACGTGGAGAAATGTCTGGTATGTTAGCAACTGAAGGCTGAAAGGAGGAAGCCTTCTGAAATATTACAGCCAATGCCAATCCTGAGCTGAAAATGGGAGGACATTGCTATGGACTTTGTATCGGGTTTGCCGAAGACTCCTAGGAATCATGACTTCGTGTGGGTTATAGTTGATCGGCTGACGAAATCTGCCCACTTCTTGACGATCAGGACGACCTATTGGCGTGATAGGTTGGCTCAGTTGTATGTAAATGAGATCGTGAGGCTTCATGGAGTTCCTGCCTCCATTGTGTCTGATAGAGATCAACGCTTTGTCTCGAGGTTTTGAGAGAGTTTGCATAAGGAGTTGGGGACAGAGTTAAAGTTCAGTACTGTGTATCACCCCCAGATCGATGACCAATCTGAGCGTACCATTCAGATTCTTGATGATATGTTGAGGGCCTCTGTTTTGGAGATAAAAGGAACTTGGGATACTTATCTGGCACTAGCTGAATTCACTTATAATAACAGATACCAAGCTAGTATCGGCATGACACCTTTTGAGGCGTTGTATGGGAGAAAGTGTAGGTCACCGATTCATTGGGAGGAGACTGAAGAAAAGAGGATTTTGGGCCCAAAAATTGTGAAGAGACAGCAAAGAAGATTAAGGTGATTCATGATAATTTGAAGGTTACTCAGAGCCGACAGAAAAGCTATGCGGATAGGCGAAGGATAGAATTGAGTTTCGAGGTAGGAGATCTTGTGTTTCTAAAGGTCTCACCATCCAAGGGCACGTTCCGGTTTGGAGTGAAGGGGAAACTGAAGCCCCAGTTCATTGGCCCTTTTGAGATTTTGGAAAGGATTAGGGAGGTAGCCTATAGGTTGGCGTTACCACCTAATCTGACGGGCATACATGATGTGTTTCATGTATCGATGCTTCGAAAGTACGTCCATGATCCAGAGCATGTGATTGACTATGGATCTTTGTCTATTGACAAGGATTTGTCCTACCCCGAGCAGTTTGGTACAACAGATGACACCAAAAGGACAATCACAAAAAAAAGGGTCCACTAGGGGGACAACGTTCCACAAAATCGACCAAACATGAGGTTTGTCCAATGCAGAACAACAAGTCTTCTAAACAGGAAGTAACGGCGCTCCACCAAATCAGCAAATAGGCCACACACCAGATTCATGAAGCCATCACTGGATCAGCATCAACCTGGCAGCACATCCAGGATCCTGGGATCATGAAAGGGCATTGGGCAAATGCACAGTTAGCAGCACCAGTAGTAGCTACAGCCACAGCACCAACTGTCCCGTGCATATTTACAGCCCAAACTAACAGGATGAAAATGGAGCAAATAGCTCCAGACTTTACAGCCCAACAGAGAGGGGCACCAGCAACTTAGCAAACTAGTTGGCCAAATCATCAGATTAACAGCCTGGATCACCAGTACTGAAGCACCAACAACTAGTAGGGGGGCTACAACCAGCTACATCAAGCTACCGAAAAATAGTCAGCAATTCCAGCAGCTGAATCTTCACAATAGGAACTACCTCCTTCCAGCAATTGCCAAACAAGCATTAGGAAATGCAGGATCATATTCATCATGCGGCTGCATCTCCACATCCAGCTGATGAACCAGGCACGAATCAGCATGCGCCATACTACAAAAGCAGCACTGCCACCAGTTTCAGGATCAGCAACACACTAGCTTCAGCAGGGCACTGCAGCAGCCAATCAACAACTTGGCCAACAGACAACAGTAAGCCAATTTCAGCGTTTAGTGATTAGCAAACCTCAAATTCACCCAAACACCCTCAAGGGCAGCAATCGGCAATTGATCAGCAAAGCCAAACCGGCCACAAAGCCAAATGGGCCTCAATACCAAATCGGCAGCCTCAAGTCCAATGCACAGAACCCCGAGCTGACCCTGGCGCCATAAACAAATCAGCCCAGCACCACAAACTAATCAGGCAGCATAGCCACCAACTTTAGGAGCATCTGCACAGCAGCATTGAACACTCCAATGGACTGCTGTAGGATCAGCTTAAAGCTATTCAGGACAAAGTACAACCGGTCATGAGCCAATCCAGCTAGGAGCAAGTCGGCGAACTGAATATGAAGAGCAGGATGCCTGCATGACAACACACACAAGGCAATATGCATCCAGCAGCCATGAAAGAAGAAATGAGTGAGGGAGATAACAAGGGAATGTAAAGCTTCAACAACAGCAGCCCGCATCCCTATGACAACACCACGCCTCAGCAACAGAGCTTTGCTCCTCAGTAAACAAAGCGAGAACAACACATGTAGCCAAAGCGACAAAATCTGCAAGACAGAAGCCAACCACACCAAATGCCGAAGCATTTCAGCCAGTTTGCATCCGGGGTGAGAATGCTTGGGTACCCAACCTGCTGGGCAAAGATTAGATGAGTGGAAGGAGGGACATGGAGAGCTCACCCTCCACCTAACCTGGGCATGGCAGATCAGCCCATAACCACTCACACCCAGCAAATCAGATGTAATACTAAGAAGCACCGGTTCCCAATCTCAAACATGTCCACAGACGGAAACCGGTAGAATGCAGTACCAGGAACTGGCCGAATTCCAGATCGGCAGCACCAGCAAGCTTTAAGTTGGAGCACCAAATACCCAACCAGAATCGGAGCGCTCAGCCATAGGGGTGAACCGAAAAGAAAAAGAAACGAGCCAGAGAGAGCTTACGAGGCCTCCGAGGATGAATCACACCGATAGCGGCAATAACCGGCCGAGAAACCACATGCATTTCAAAAATGGAGTTTGATACGCACCATGAGAGAAGCCAGAGCTTCTCTCTCTAGACAAGAGCAACATCGCGCTCGAACCATCAGAGGCTACAAAGAACCCAGCGATGAAGGAGGAACGGGCAATAAAGGTGAAGCGGCAGCAAGGGGAGGACCAGGAGGAGCCCCGAGGAGGCCGACCCTGGTTGGCGACGCTGAGGAGCAGAGAAACCAACTCTAGGAAGCAGATGATTTCAAAATAAAAAAAGCTTTGAACACCAAATCCCAGCCAAAACCTAAGCGCGCAGCCAAGAGGTGAACCGAGAAGGAGAAGGACACGATCCGGAGAGAGTGACTGAGCCTCAGAGAATGAAACAAGCCGGCGATGACAGAATCGGTCGAGAACCACACGCATTTCAAACAGGAGTTTAAAATGCCCTAGCCTTTTATGCTTTATCTCCCTGTCAAAATACTTGGAGATAAAGCATTGATTATGTAAATTTTTCTCCCATTAATCCAAATTACTTACTTAACAAAAAAAAAAAAAGGATTTGTCCTACATTGAGGAACCACTGCAAATTGTAGACCGAAAGGATTAGAAGTTGCGAACGAAGACCATCCGCTGGTGAAAGTGCTTTGGAGAAATCATTCACTGGAGGAGGCCACTTGGGAACGCGAAGAAGAGATCCGAAGCAAGTATCCCCACTTATTCTCTTGAGGTATGTAGTTTATTTAATTTCGAGGGCTAAATTCCTTTAAGTGAGGGAGGGTGTAAGGCCCCGAAACCAAAAACGTGAAAATTAGAAGTAATTAAAACGATGAGTATCATTAGGAGGCCAAATTTATAGTGAAAAATGATGGTTGAAAGTAAAAAGTTGAAAAAATAACCGAGATCAGCAAGCAGCCTTGTGGCGCCTGCTATGTGCCCGAGGCACTGCAGCGAGCGTAAAATCAAGTAGCTGCCTCGCTCGTCGTGTGCCCACTGGCGGCTCGAGCGCGAAAACAGAACCGTAGCCCACCACTGCACGCTCACGCCCGCTGGCCGCTCGAGCGTGTTCAGCAGAATGTCGCGGCTCGCCGTGTGCCCGTTGGCCGCTCGAGCGCGAAAAATAGAATATGGCCCGCTCGCTGAAAGCTCAAGCCGCGCTCAAGGGCGACCCCGACTTTTACCTGCGTTTTGATTTTGTTTATTTATAAATAGAAGGACAAAAGGAAAGTGGGAGAGAAAGAGAAGAGGCACGAACGAAGGAGAGGAAGAACAGAAGAGGAAAAAGGTGAATCACTTGCTCCAATCTACTCCGGGTGAAAATAACGGTAGATCGGGCCAAGGCAAGTGTACTTCGGATGTTATTTTTCGTTTTTACCATTTCCTCTTGCTTTAAAAGTTGATAAAGATGCTTTAAAATGATGTTGATGCATGTTTAAAGTAAATGAAACATATTTCCTTCAATTGTTCGGTTAGATTTTGTGTTTATCCATGTTTATTGCAAGTATTGGCTATGATTTCATGTACATTTTTTTTGGTAAGTAAAATGAAATTAACAGAAAAGAAAGGTACAAAATATTGTTCTAATTTCAAGTGTTTTGCCGACTTGGAGGTGGAACAACAAGTTAGGGCATTCCCCGAGCACCACCATGAACCAACTCATGTATAATGGAACATAAAAGACCAACAAGATCGAAAACATCTAAACCGGCCCAAAGACCATACATACTTACAGCAACAACGTAGGGGGCATTTGCCGCAACCAACTCATGTACATAACAGCACATCAATTAAAATCCAGTCGCACAACCGGGGAAGAAGACCGGTATGTCCAAATTGGCGAACCGACATCTTCAGCAAAAAGAGCCACGTCAGTAGGCATACAGCACCTAGAGGCATGGCAGCGAAAGAAAAAGAAAAAGGAGTGGCAACGAGCATCATCCACGTCAGCCCAACCGGGTAATAGGCAACATGGGGGAGGAACAAATCAGCAAATCGGCAATTTAAGGGGACAGGGCCGCGTCAGCTGGAACCTAACCCAACCACAACATCAACTCTGGCAAAGAATCAAGCCAGCAGAACAAAGCATCAGACATGCTAAGCTAATCCATATCAGCAAGACCAACCCAAACTCGATTCCACATCTCTTCAAACCGGGAGAATGAGAGAGATGAAGCCGGTATGCCAAAAGGAGGGAACGAGAAAAGTGAAAGAAGGCATCAACGAGTCCAGAGTGAGCCACATCAGCCAAACCATGTAGCCACTTCTTAAGCAAGCACCTGGACTCCTCAAAATGGATCCAACAACCTGTCAGCAACTGCTCCCAAGACTCAGAGTAAGATAAAAAACAAAACAAGGTCAAAAGAGAGACCAGTAGCACCGACACCACCAGGATTTAACCACATGGCACAACATCAAATGTAGCCTGCACCCTTTGATAATTCCAACCCGGCAATCATTAGCCACAGCCAAGAAAGCATTAGGACTAGCAGCGACAACGGCAGTCATGCAGAACATGCAAAAGCAAGGAAGCCTGCAACCTCCCAGCTGTGCCTCCAGTACCATCAGGATCACAGCCCAACATCCCAGCGGAAACAGCTGCAGTCCATCATCACCTAGCCTCCATGAGCCAGAGGCAGCAATCCAGAACAACATATACCACCACCAGCAACAACAGCAGCAGTTGCAAAATAATCAAATTTAGAAGGCAAGAATACCAGCCGAGAGTCCCTTAAAATGGACCAGCCCCAGCCAAACACATCCCTCCAGCATAAGGATTAGGAGCCAGAAGCTCCCTTGGATTTTTTGGATTTCTTTTTCGGGACTTTAATAGCTTCCAAGATTCAAATTGCATGGCCAATGCCCCTTCGACACTTAAGAATTTCCCTTTGGATAGGTTAGGACCTCTACCCATACAGAGTTCCATAGAGGAGTCTCTGGGGCTAAGACTGATCGCATCCTCATTAATGGAAGCATCCAAGAAGTACTTATTTTTTATCCGAGAGATAGAGTAAGGAGTTAGATCGAGATCGTCATCCAATGGGGGATGTGTGGGCTGTTCAACAAGAGGGCTATTGGAAGCAGGAACCCCATCCAAAATTGATGGCAAGGACAGTGGGTTACCATTCAAACCACCCACATCATCATCTGGAGCAGTTGACCCTCTTCCATTCAAAGCCATCAAATGACCAGAATCATCCAAAGGTGTCAACGTATTGACAGAGGCCTGGCAGTAATGGACTGAGCCAGTTGTACCGAAATCATCAGGGGCCTGAGGGATTTTGCCAAGGGCAACTAACAAATCTTCATCCGAGATTGCCTGGGGGTGGACACATTTGCTAGGTATATCAGATGGATTAAGGCACTTAAGGACAGTATCTGCGTAAGAAAGAAGAGGCACAGAGGCATTGACAACTTGATGATCGAATCTCTGATCAGAGACCATAACTTCAGCTAGAGGAGGCTAGGCAGAGACCATAGCATCAGGCAGACGAGGCAAGGAAAGACTGCCCAGGCGCTCTCATCACGGATCGCAGGTTCCATCAGCTCAACAAAAGGAGAAGCTTGGAAATCTAGTGCTGCCCCAATTGATGGGCAAACCACTGATAACGCACAATTGACATCATCATACATCACTGGCTCATTCATCAGGCTCACAGAAGAAGCCTCAGAAGAAGACAATTCAGCAATTGAAGGTTGGTGAGGTCCCACAGGAATCTGGGGTCCATCAGGGAGCTGGTTACTAATCTTGGAATGGCAATTGGATATAACATGGCCTAGCAAATTGCAATGCCCACAACCAGAAGGCTTCCAACTATACTTCACGTTCACCAACGTTGGAGTCTGAGAGTCAAGGCGGGTTTTAATAGTGATGCAATTGGGAAACGGCCCATCCACACCAACTTCGACACATATCTTGCCGAATGAGACGTTTTCCATACGAGCAGTCCTGGAATCGAGCAGTAGAGGAATCCAACGGCACTTGCAACCTAGTTGAGGCCGGCCTGAGTCTAGAGCTCAATTGGCAGGTTGGAAAGCTTGATCCAAATGGGGAACCGATTGAGTTCCTCCTTAGACAAAGGCATGCCCGGATACCATCTTTTTAGCAAAATAGCTTTCCCAGCAAATAGCCATGGTCCTTCCCGTAGGCATTTCTCCATCAACTCCAACGATGAGAATCGAAAGAAGAAGAATCCAGCTTCATTACCAGTGGTATGTTTGAGACCAAAACGAGCCCAGATTTTCCTGGCTATGGCTTTGACAGCCAGGAAATGTGGAGGTGAATCAAGAAAGTGTCTAACCAAGGTAAGACCCCAAAAAAGGCTACCTTGATGAATTACGTCTGGCTGGGGGGAGATAGAAGCAGAGCCATCATCGCATACCTGGGGGGTAGAATGTCAACTCTGTGCACAGACCATTGCGCTCCTTTTGGACGATACCAGCCCAGGAAGGAGGGTCGCCAGCAACAACAATTAGAACTTTTTGAAGGGCTTTTGATTACGAAAGCGCCAAGAACGTTGCATCGGGGGTGGGAGAAAGAGAATCCTCAACCCTCTTCAGCCGCGGAAACGGGATAGAGGGATTATCTAGGGTTTTAGAGTTGATGACTGTTGACGGAGCAGAGGGGCAGTCAGTAGAGGCGGAGTCCTGGGGAGGATCGGGGGGGCCCCCAGGAGGCCCGCCATGATCGACGACGACCAGGGAAGTCAAAACCCAAATCCTCGTTCGAATTTGAATTTTAGAGAGAGGAGAGAGCTTCTCTCTCTAGTTGCCGAGACACGCCCTTGATTTCATGTACATGCATGTAAATATTGTTCGATTTGCTTCCAAAAATATGTGATGAAATGGTAGCTCGAAAATATTGTGAATCTTGAGTAAATTATATGATTTAATGTATTTGCATAGATTTATAGCATTTATTTCACAAATAAGTACATTTATAGAGATCGATTTGAGTCCGAAGACTTTGGTGAAGCGCTAAGTACGAAAATGAAGGAGTTTTAGTGATTTTTAATCAGGGCTCCAGTTATATAAAAGTTAATTGATATTGAAGAGAAACTCCCTGTATAATTTGTTTTTGAAAATTCGCACGGACTTGTACCGATGAAAATTTCATGCACCGTTTAAGCAAAATTGAAGGAGTTTTAGACCGTTATCATACATTTCGAAGTTAACTGAAAGTAAATTGTAAAACTATGATTGTGAAAGAGGGTTTTTAATTAAGAGGTTATTTCTATTACTGTTATTTAAGACCCGGGATTGACTAAAGTTCGGATTGGTTCTCCGGCATGCCTTAGGACTTTTCGGTGGTAATCGATGATAACTCTATCCATGGAGTTATTTGTGATCCGCCCTTCCTCGGGACGTTACAGTCAGGAGGATTTACCGTTACCGGTCTACCTTCGGGTGGCATACCGTACCGATCCCGTGATATGGGATATTATAGTTACAGGCCTTGGATTGTGTGGAGTGAACACAATCCATCCTCGATTATTCGCCCCCTCAACTAGTAGGGTATACTAGCAAGGTCTATTACCGATAATGTTATGTTACTATTTATCGTACCGATTACCGATTATGGAGTGTCGTTTACCATTTACCGTCTACCGAGTATCGATTATTGTTTTGATTTCCAGAATCTTTGAACACCGACTCACCATCAAGTTTACATTTGCTAATTAACGTTTACTAATTACTATTTATCGACTACTGATTTCTGATTCTAAAGCTTAATACCGTCAAAGTATGTTTTCTCTATTTCCTGGATTATATTCTGATTAACTGTTCTATTTATACATAGTACATGACTGTTCTGCATCACTGTTTTACTGCTCATGTGCATGTACCTTGCTGCGCCCCGGATCACTGTTTTATAATTTTTTTCCCCCTCCAGATGAGACAGTAGAGTTAGTGCCTGATGAGAAAGAGTGATCAAAAGAAAATTTCTGAAGACTTTTGAGAACCTGTTGAATTTGGAGCTATTTTTGGGAGAGCCTGTTGATGTAAAGACTTATCTGATGATGTGATTTTGTATACTGATCTTATATTTATGGATGTTCATAGACATGTGGATTTTGTATAGAATGCATGATGTATGAGATAGTAAGAAGGAAAAACTATGCTTCTGCAGGTCATTTATTTAGCTTCCGCTCTAAACTTTTGGATATACTGTACAGGCTCTAGACAGCATCTCGTTATTGAACTGTTAGTGTAGCTAACGCAGGAATAATTGTGAATATTGGTAGTTGTATGCTTGTAATGGTAGATCATACAAGTTGTATTTTAGATTTTTCATCCTGTTATAAAAGAGACTCTGTCAAAATTTCTATAGAAGTCTTACCTTATATTTTAGTACCGTTAATCTTGTTCCTGTCTTGACGGAATCTTTTGAAAAAAAAAAATTTATTCCGTCACAAGGTCATAGGTAGTGGAATTTTTGAGTCATCTTGGGTGAGAAATTGATCAAATATTTGGCTTGATAAGTGCAGCCTATGGTGAAGAATGGAAGTTTGAGCGGTAAATGTTTGAATTTGACTCGGGAAGTCAATTAATTGGATGTGATGAGTCACTCGAGCGACGTAATTGGTGAATCGATTCAGCAGCCATACGAGAATTCGGTTGCTATGTGAAAGACGATCTACTAGGTGTAAGATGGAGTGCCCTTTGAATGATTAAGAGTGAGCCAGTTTTGAAAATTTATGGGATGTTTCATCCAATTAAGGTTTAAATTGAGCTTCCGAAAGTTGAGAAAGTGTTTGAGGTTTTCGGTTATTTGGTCAAAATTCAGTTTGTGGCCTCTGAGATTGTGTGTAGTGTTGTATGCTTCCCTGATTTCTAGAATGAGCTTTGAGGTTGTCTATCCCTGATGGGTAAACCTTGGTCTGCTAAAATATTGGACTCCAGTGTCTGTTCTGGGTCTGTAGACATAAATGATTAACTGATCTGATTTTATTTGAGGTGCCAAACTCTGATGTGATATTGGAAGTGATTTAGTTGAAAAGTTGCCATATTACTGCAGATGATTTTAGTAAGAATATTCTAATTTGTAATATGGGTTATGAATTTTGAATATGAGAAAGAGTCAACCGAGTGGTGATGAAATTGATATCATTATGCCGGCAAGTTAATTGATGAGCCTGTGTGCCAAGTTTAGTCGACATATGTGGCCACATATGGGAGTTTTTCTGTGGTCTTTAAGAATTTTTTAGTTGTATGGTGATTTGAGGTTATTTCATAGAGGAGAGGATTAGTCTAAATTGTCTTTTTATCGGTAATTGAAGTTGTTGAGGTTGTGTTGGAAGTGGCATCAATTTTGAGGACCCTGCATAGAATTGATGACGCATTGGTCGAGGTTTGAGGACGTTGATTATATAGAGTTTTTGTTGAGTTCTGCTATTTTGGAGAAGTAGCAGCTTCGATTGGATTGGTCTGAGATCTCTCGGAAAAGAAGGGGATTTTTGCCAACAAGTGGTAAGTAGGTGGATCCATTCTCAGCCTATGCATATGCTGTTTAGGATCAAAGTTGCATTAGGAGTTTGTCTTGCAATGTCTTCTATCTTCATTTTGAGTGGAGAAGCTGTAGAGTTATCAATGAATAATCCCTGTTAGGATTGGGCTTCGAACCAAGCTCCTATTTGCGGAAGAATCTCTTATGAAGATCAGAGATGAAGTCTTTTGGATGAGCCATCATGAAGCTGGACACGATCAAGCAAAGCCTAGATTGGTAGATGAAAGCTCGGGGAGCAGTTGACGTTGTCAGCAACAAAGTGGGCTCTTTGCTTGCTGATTAGAATGTCATTCTCAAGTTTGGTCGCCAACATATTATCAAGATGAAGAGATGGCATGGTATCCTAATTTTGAGGCCCTTGATTGCAGTTTGAAGCAGATGATTGATAGAATTGTGCAATGGAAGCGTGTTGATTCACGGTTATCGGTCATAAGATTTGATTAGAGGATTGAGATTAGATTTGTAGCCTGATTGGATGATCTAGAAGAGTGGTTAGATGTTTTTGAAAGCATCATAAAGAAAAGAATTTCAAGTTTCTAGGGCAAATGATAGATTTAGGCTGAGGTTCGATTGGCCTTCTAAGGTTTTGCAGCGAATCTGGAGAGGCGGCCATTAGATTAGCATTGCCCGAGTTCGGCGGAATCTTTTTTTTTTTTTTTGGTAAGTAAGTAAAATGTATTAAATTTTAAATAGTTACAAAACTTTGAGCTAACTCTAAGTATTTTTCCGACTTGAAATTAGTGCAAAAACCATGGGGAGTACCCCAAAACTCATGAATAGGTCCTGATGTGAGACCAAGACCCACGACATGAAAAAAAATAAAAATACAGCCGAAAATACATCAAGTCATGGAAGATCATATTCTCCCAAATAAAGGACACTAGCTTAGCCTACTAACGGCGGCAGTGGCTACGTATATAGCAAACAGCATCAAACGTGCTAGGCGTAGACCGGGCATCAACATATGCAGCAGATCGGGCGAGAACAGAACATCATTCCAAACCGACATTTATGCCAAACGAGCGAAAAGCCATCGGCTGACAACCAAGGACTCACTGGCCACATCAGCAAGGCCATACCTTCTACACCACCAGCCGGGCAATTATAGCAGATGGTAACAAACCGGCACAAGAGGCATCGGGCCACGTTGGCCAGGCACCAAACCAGCTGTAAGCCAAACCGGGCAAAGAAACAAGCTGGTAGAGCACAGCATAAAAAAATGCAAGGTGAACCGAATTGTCCACGTCAGCGGATGGAGCAGGTAGCCCAAACCGGGAGCGAGAGAGAGAAGGAACTCGAATGCCCACATGCCGGCACACCAGACCACTTTTCCATGCCGGCATTTCCATGCATTATGAAGCATACCAGGTAGTACACAACAACAAACGTGCTAAGCGAACCGAAGTGTCCACATCAACGAATAGAGTAGGTTGCCTAAACCGGAAGCGAGAGAGAGTAGGAACTGGAATGCCCAGCAGAAACAAATTGTCCACCTCAGCTTTGTTCGGTAGACAAAGAAGCAGACTGTGGAAGATCATCAATCCTGCCAATCCCAAAACCAGCTCAAGTGGCAGAGGATTCATCCCACCCAAAGTGCAGCAAATCATCTAATTAATCATCAGCGTCCAGCAGTAGCTACCATCAACATGTTTGCGACAATTGCCACGATCAGCTCATTTAACATTAAAAAGCTACCCGGCAGCAACAACACCCAGCAAAACCCATTGAATCAGCAGGGCCACATACCAAGGAAACAGTACAGACTGCTGCACCACCATGCCTAGAAAAAACATATCAGAAGCAGCAACTATGTCAACGCCATAGAAGTGCCAGCTTCATCCGCTTTCAGCATCCAGACTGCTTCACTGAACAACAGCAGAAAACTGCGAGTCATCAGCCAACCAGATCAAAGAAGTGTAGATCAGCAACAACTCCAAAACAGACCCCATCAGCATTAGGAATGCTCACGGGCAGAAAAAAACAACAAGACCAAAGAACCAGCAACATATTTCAGCTCTGAAAAGACACTCTTGAAAAGATTCCAATTCCCGCCAAACCCCAACCCTCAAGCCAAATTGGCTCTTAGATGGCGTTTTTGTTGACATTTGTGTTTGAGGAGCCTTTAGATGAATTGGAAGCAGATTTTTTCCGTCTCCGGGACTTGGCAAGCTGCCAGGTTCCATTTTGCACATAAGAAAACTGATTGCAGTCCTCATGCTGGGTGGGGATTGCTGCTGGTTTTCCTGTTGATAAGGTGAGAAGATTGCCAGCTGCATCACCTCTGAATGTGGGAGCAGCTGCTGGATGCTGAAGCAATGTCCTTTGGGCAACATGAATTCTGATGCTGCCTTTCCGAAAGAATAGTTGTGCTAGTTTTGTGTTGAAGGTTGTAATGCAGCAACTGATGGGCTTGGTTGCTTGCTGGTAGTAGCCATTTACATTGAGGTGCCACAGTAGATCTCTTGATCCACCGGGTGATTCATGGGTGTGGACTGCACCTGGAAATTGCCTGTTGAAGTGAGTATATTGGCTCCTGTTTTTTCTACTCTGAATCTAGGTGCTGATGTTGGTAGGAGGCGGGTACCATGTTCAAGGTCCAAAGTTTTGCTTAATGATTGTAGATGATCTCCTCCTGCTGAGTTGGGGTTTTCTACCTGATGATGCTTTAGGTAGGGTTGGGTTGTCAGCTGGTATATGTGTCACCAGATGGATGGTATGGTTTTGAGTAGGGTTTTGTTTGGATGACTCTCTTTTGTGTATATAGAATCTGGGGTCGCTGGTTGCTCCTCTGCCGGGCCTGCATTAGAGATTTTGGGTGCAGTGCTAGGCTTGCCAGATTATGGCTTGGGTGTTATTTCTACTGTTGCTGTAGAAGTTGGGATAGCTGCTTTTCGTATTCATTCTTCTGGCTAGAGTGCTGATGCTACTGATGATGGTGGATTAGCCGCTTGAGAAGGTGCTGATTTGCTGGTTGCTGGTAAACATGTTGAAGGTTGTGGCTGCTGGATTTCTAGGAGCAGTTGCTGGTCCCGGGAGAAAGAACCTTGTTGCAGTTTATAGATAATGCTGTTGGCTGTGGCTGTGGCTGCAGTTTATAGTAAAAAATCGCGACCGCGCTTAAGCACGTGGCGAGCACACGGCGAGCGCGCTACATTCTGCCTGTGCCCGCCTCGAGCGCCAAGCTAGCGTGTGGCAAACGTGGGGTTTCTGCCAAAGGCTCGCTCGAGCGCGCCTGGCACACGGCGAGTGGCTAGCCATTGGATTTTGCACTCGCTGCCATCCCTCGAGTGCACAGAAGGGGCCGACCTGCTGCTTGCTGAACTCGAATATTTTCTAACCTTTTTACTTTCAACCCTTATTTTTTAATGCATGCTTGGCCTCTTAATGATTATCATCATTTTAATTATTCCCAATTATCAAGATTTCGGTCCCGAGGCGTCACAGAAAGCATGTAATTTAATAATTTTCCTCCAACACCAAGACGCTGAGTCCGGTACTTTTAAGGTCCAAATACATCGGTCCTTAATCCTGTGCACATGAACCCATAAAGACCATGCCGAGCCAGAGTCTTTAGTAATAATGTGCCATAGCAGCTTACAGATCAAAGCTTTGTTCTGGGCCTGCAAATTTTCTAACCCCAGGCCGCCTTTGCTCTTTTGATAGCATATGTCAGCCCACACAACCTTAGCAGTTGCCTTCCCATCAATAACACCATGCCACAGAAATCTGCGAATGTAGCTTTCGATGATTTTAAGAATGGACTTGGGCAGAATGAACATGGAGGCCTAATACAAGTGGATGGACAAAAGAATGGATGAGACAAGTTGAAGACGCCCTCCAAACGAAAGTCGTTGATTATTCTAGGACAAGATCTGCCGAATGACTTTTTCGATGATAGGCTTGCAATTCAAGATTGATAGTCTAGACATGGGGTCACCGCAAAAGCAAATCATCCGCAAATCTTGTAATTCAAGATTTACATTAGCTCTGGAGAAAAGCAGCAAATCATACGCAAAAGCAAGCATAACAGTTCAAGTATCTTCACATCACCAATGAAACTAGATCATCTCATTTCATCTGGCCTTCACATCAATAATACCATTCAACACTTTCATGATTAGCACAAACAAGTAAGGGGATATGGGGTCATCCCGCCGAAGACCCTTACCACATTCGAAAAAACCAATTGATTCCCCATTAATATTAATCGAGAAGAAGGAGGTGGTAATCCATTGGCTGATTCGCCCAATGATTTGAGGAGGAAATCCCATCAGGATCAATATGTGGATGATAAAGTCTCAATAGACAGAATCGTAAGTTTTCATGAGATCAATCTTCATTGCACAGCAAGGGGGACCATGGCCCAAGTGGCATTTGTGCAGAAGCTCCTGGGCCAGGAGAATATTGTCACTAATCTGACGACCTTCAACAAAGGCTGTTTGGCAGGTGTCCACCAGGTGAGGAAGGGTCATCTTAAGGCATTTAGCAATGATCTTCGAAATAGCCTTGTAGATGACATTACAATAGGGGATGGGCCTGTAGTCAATCACCAAGTGAGGAGTCTAAACCTTGGGGATAAGGCTGAGGATGGTAGTGTTGATCCGTTTGAGAAGTTTTCTGTGATGAAAGAAATCACGAATAGCTTCAGTCACAGATGGACCAACAATTTCCCATGCATCTTTGAAGAACTTTGAAGAGAACCCATCAGGCCCAGGGGCATGGAAATCACCAATTGAGAAGATTGCCTTCTTGATCTCCTCTTCACTGACCGGGGCAGTGAGTGGGGCGATTAAGGATTCTGGGACGGTGCGAAGAATGTACGGGCGAATCCGGTTTGGATCGGCTGATCCTGGAGCACGTCCAAATCCAAAAACGCATTAAAAGTTATCAACAATAAGCGTATGGACATCCTCAATCCCTGAAGTAGGGGTTCCGTTCTCATGATGTAAGGAGGATATCCTATTCCTATTGCCATTTCCAGTAACAATCTTGAAAAAAATTTGGTGCATTGATCCCCTTCCTTGAGCTACTTTATTTTAGCTTTTTGCTTAATAAGGTCAATTTCCTTTGCCATAGCAAGGAAATGGGCTTCCCGATAAGCTTGCTCCTCGTGATAGGAGACCCTAAGAGTAGGGTGCCCGGCCCGGAGATCTTTTAACACCTTACGGGTTTTTGCAACATCCTCATGAACATCACCGACATGATCATTTATGGTCTTGAGGGCTCGTTTCACATTTTTTAGTTTCGTGATTAACCGAAACATGGGGTTACCGGGAGTCTCAGTTGTTCAGGCCTCCCTAACAACATTGACAAAATTGGGCCTCTTAGTGAGGAAATTATTGAAATGAAACAAACCCCTTTTACAGGCAGTACTATCAGCATGGCACAAAATGCATGGGGAATTATCTGAGAGCCTAGCAAGCAGGAAGAGCACTCCCACCCTCCAGTACTTTCCGAGCTAATTTCCATTGGCAACCACTCTGCCTAACTTTCTGAATATACATATAGAGGGGTCCCTACCATCGTTCCAAGTATAAAAAATCCCCTCATGGAAACCATCTTCAAGGTCGCAATCCCTAAGGCACTGATAAAGGTCCAAGGAACCCCTAACATGCCAGGTTCCCCCCTGCCCCTCCAATTGAGATCGGATAGCATTGAAGTCACCAAACACAGCCCATAGAAGGTCTAGGGCAAGGTCACTGGTTTTTCACAGGCTCTCCCACAGAGCACATCTCTGAGTTTTTGAGTTGGCACCATAAACAAAAGACGGAATACAATGTTGATTGTCCTCTTTGACCAAAACATCAGTATGAATGACCTGGTCCTTAATGGAGAGGATGTTAACATCCACAAAATTAGGGTCCCACCCCACACAGATTCTACCCTTGGAAGAGTCCGAGTAGTTCATAGACCAAGTCCAGTGAGGCTTGATTTTGCTAGCAATAGAGGCCGAGTTGCAAACTATAACTTTTATCTCCACCGGTCCCACGAGGTGACATTTCTCAGAACTAATGAGGTTACGCACTTCATGGGCTTTGACTTTACCACCAAGCCCCCTTACATTCCTACATGCAATATTAATCATGGGAAGGGGAGGTCTAGGGAGTTGTTCTTTTAGGCCCGGTGGAAGTTTCGTGGAATGGTTTTGCTTTTTTTGAAGAATTTTGTCGTTTCCCACTGTTTGGCTTGGCCAACCTAGGGCCAGAAGCCCTCGAGGAGGGGAAATCCCTAAGGAGGTGGGTGAGGAGGTGAGATGGGGGAAGGTGTGGGGTCCCTAAGGATCTGGTTGGGGTCAGGATTATCTAAGGTTGGCATGCACGTCAGCCGTTCCCCATAATGGGGGGCAAGCATCGCATCATCCTGCTGATAGGCAAGGTTAATTCTGCCAACATTTGCGAGATTGGAAGGGTTGGTCCGCTGAGCATCAATTCCAAGAGGATTAAGGGGATTACCCCGCACCTGATATGAAGCAGCTTTGTCTGAGGAGGGACTTCCATGGATACCGTCTCTATCCATAAAAAAAAGATTTAGTACGAGACATCTCCTCGGTTTTTAGGAATTTCACGGAGATTGTATTTTGTTTTACATGCTTGCTATGCGATATCCCTACTTCAGATTTATGTGTACTATTTTATACAATGTTGATACTTGCTGAGCTCTAGGCTCACGTTTTTATGTTTTTTCCTTTAGACTAGCAGCTTAGATATGCCTGTAGGAATTTGGATGTTAGCTGATGCGGCAGATCTCTATTGGTGAGTAGGTATGTTCATATTGGGTATGTTTCAGATCTCTTTTTTTTGGTATGTAATTAAAATGTATTAATAAAAATGAAAGAATACAGATCTGATGTTCAACATCCAAATAGATTGGGGATAAACAACTACGCTGGGGCATACCCCGAGCCAAGAAAAGCAAGATTCCAAGGAGAAAATAGAAACAGACTCCAGTAGTGTTATACTTGCAAAGCTAAACAACAGGGAAAACGCCATTCATACAACAGCGGGAGAACAGACATCATACAAATACAGGTCTGACGATACAGTAGAAGATGAAGTAGCCAACCCTGCGTCGGCAGCAAATTAATCTGATCTAGGAAAGATACCATCCCCCAACAAGTCAATCCTAAAATCCAACTCATCACATCAATCGGTGAAGAACTAGAGATAGATCCCAGCCCGGAGCCGTTGCCATGTCAAGGGTCCGAACGTCTGCGCCAAAGGGAGAAGCAAACTATACGTCAGTAGGAAAACATGAATACGTCTCTTCTTTTTTTTTTTTCCAAGGAAGAAGAAGAACAAGAAGAAGAAAAGCATTAAGTAACCGAATATCACACTAGATGGTCAAGGGATTTTTTTTTTTTAGGAGAAGAGAAAGGGGAAAAAGAGGATGAATAAGAAGATGAAGAATCAACTAACTGAACCACACCGGATGGTCAAGGATTTTTTTTTTAAAATATAGAGAAACACCAAACGAACAGGACTAGAGCCCGCCCTGCCCGACTACCAAAGTATGTTTCAGATCTCGAGGATATATTATGGTTATTGTTTATGGTCAGATGATGACCTTGATCCTTGGATGGAAAATGTTGATGAGTTGTTATATTTGGATATCTCACTTGCAATGTATTAGATAGCAGGTCATGTATTATGTTTATCTGAATTTGTATCCGATGGGGTCTTGTGTGGGTTTTATTATGTTGGATCCTACATGTTTTCGGATTATCATGCCCAGGTTGAGTTTTTTTATGGTTGATAGAAATATTATTATTAATTTTATTTTTGACCTGCGTATATTGTATTCTTGAGATGTGACAAAATCCTTGCCCTTAAACAGATTTTCCAAACTACAATACCCTAACCCCAAACTCAACACCCCGAAAGCTAAACCTTTTATTTTGAACCCTAAATTCTTAACTAAGAACCCTATACCATTAATTCTGAACCATAAACTCTAAACCCTAGACCCCAAGTACTAAACCCTAAACCCTAAAACCAAAATCCATAACCTTAAAATCTAAACGTTAAATATTAAATTCTAAACCCTAAACCATAAACCCGAAGCCCTAAACACTAAATTCTAAACCTAAAATCCTAAACCACAAATAAAGAACCTTGAACCCCTAAACCCATAACCTTTGGCCCTAAACTCATAATCCTAAGTGCTAAACCCTTGAACCATAAACATTAATACTTAACCCTAAACAATAAATCTAGGACCCTAAATCGTAAACCCTAAATAATAAACATTAAATCATGAATCATAAACCTAATCCCTAATCTTGAAGTCAAAACTCAAAACCTGAAATCCAAACCACACTATACAACCTTGAACTCTCGATTCTAAACCCTTAATCCTAAACTCAGAATTATAAACCCTAAACTTTGAACCTTGAACCCTTAACTATAAATCCTAGACCCTAAACCTTAAACCTTCTACCCAAAACCTTGACCCCTAAATCCTAAACTACTAAACTAGAACTTCTATTCCACAGTTCCATTGAACCCTAAATCCCTAAACCCCTAGAATTCTTAAGTATGAACCCTAAACCCATTAAACATGAACCCTAAATACTAAATCCTAAACCAAAAACTCTTGAACCATGAACCGTAAGACCTAAAAGTCAAATACTTAACTCTGACCCCTGAACACTAAGCTCTAAACCCTTAACCCTAAAATGTCAATCCATAACCTTGACCCCTAAACCCTGAACTCTAAACCATGACACCTAACCCTTGAACAATAAAACCTTGAACCCTTACCTCTATTCCCTTGAATATTGAACCATGAATCCTAAACCATGAAAGCTGAACCCTTAACCTCAAACCATTAAATCAAAACCATAGACCCTTAACTCTAAATCTCAAACCGTGAATCGAAAACCTTAGTCCCTTACCTTAAACCTCCAATCCCAAAACCCGAAAAAAAAAATTACCAAACTCGTAACCCCAAATGCTGACCCTTACACCCCGAATTCTGTACTTGGAGCATTGAACTCTTAATCCTAAACCCTTAAACCTTAGCTCTAAAACCTTAACCTTAAACCTTGAACTATAATACCTAAACTTGAACTTTAAACATTGAACCTTGAACAACAAAATCAAAACCCTATACCTTGAACCCTAAACTCGTAAACCGTGACTCAAAATGGTGAAACCTTAACCCTTAAACCTAAATCCTAGACTCTAAACCCTTAACCCTGAGCCATAAATCTATAGCCTTAAACTTTGAATCATAAACCTTGAACCCCAACCCTAAAGCCTTGAAACTTGAACATTAAATGTTGAACCCCAAACATAGAAAACAGGCTCACGAACCTTAAACCATTAACTGTAAAACCTAAGCCATGAACCTTGATCCCTTAGCCTTAAAACTTGAACCTTGAACCCTTAATTCTAAACCCTTCACCATTAACATTGAGCCCCAAACTCTAAACTACAAATCCTAAACCCTGAAACCTAAACCCTAAACTTTTAACCGTAGACCCTTGACCTTAAGCACTTAACCATAACTTGTGAATCTCGAACCCTTGATCTCCAAACCCTAAACCTTGGGCCCTTACCCTTGAACTCTGAACACAGAACCCCTAACCTTGAACCCTTAGCCATAAACCTTGGAATCGTAAACCCAGTCCCCTGACCCCTCACCCTTACCCCTAATAAAAAATTCTAATCCTCTAACCAAGATCCCTCAAGCCCAAACATGAACCTTGAAACCTTAACACTACACAATGAACCCAAAACTTACTTGAATCTTGAACCATAAACAACCCCTGAATTCCTAAACCACTGTGCTAAAGCCCTTAACTCTCAACCTCTCAACCCTAAACTCTAACCCTAAGCCCTAAACATGAAACCCTGTAACGGCCCAGATTTTAAAACATAAGAAAATTCCAGTTATCGAGTCAATATAATCCGGTCAACGTAAAATGTTGACCGGAAGGCGTGATCCGGTCAACGTAAAATGTTGACCGGAAGGCGTGATCCGGTCAACATAAAATGCTGACCGGAATCCGGTCAATGAAAAAGGTTGACCAGAAGATGTGAATGGAAGGAAGGACGGAGTGGCTTGTGTATTAGAGGACAGAGTAGTTTATGGGAAAGCTAAATGTTGAAATCCGGTCAACAACCGGAAGTTGTGTGAAGGAATTGAATGTGTTTATATGAGAAAGCTAAATCCTGATAAGTTCAGTGAACCAGGAATTAATCTAAAACCTGTTAAGTTCAGTTAACTAGGAATTTATGAAATTCTTGGAAATATAAAACCATTAATGACCTAATTAATAAGAGAACTTTTAGGAAATGTAAAAGTCATAAATAAGAAACATTCCCTTTGGATTTGCCAAATGATGAAACATTTCCATTGGATTTATCAATCGTTAATGATGAAACATTTCCCCTGTAGTGCCAATCATTAATGATAGTCATCAGATTTAAGACCTATAAATAAGAACCAAAGGAGTAAGAAAAAGACATGCAATAGAAATTCTAGTAAAGGGAGGCCGAAAGATCAAGGTAAAGTAGAAGAAACCCAAGCAAGAGTAAAGATCAAGGCAAAGTAGAAGAAACCCAGGCAAGATACTCACCCCTGTTTTTAAAGTTCATGTTTATGCATGTTTGCTACGTAAGTATATGTTATTCTTATGAAATTATGTATGTATGATGTTTGTTCTGTTTTTGTGAATTATCGTTCTTAATTGCATGTTTAAAAAAAACTCTGGTATTCATGGTGTTAGATTTTATTCTGTTTGAAGTGTATGTTTGATTATCGATCTATACGAACTCTGATAATTAGTGTTTAAAGAAAAGACTTCTAATTTTTAAGAAGAAGAGCTTCGGGCTTTGAAGAACTCCGACTTTTAGAACTACGGACTTGAAATGGAAATGAACTTCGATTTTTAGAACTCCAGATTTAAAGGAACTCCGACTATTTGAGCTTCAATCTTTAATGGAATTAGAACTCCGGTTTCTGAATTACGGCTTTCGTTGAAAAAGAGCTCCGATTTTTATGAATAAGGAACTTTGAACTTTAAAGAACTCCGGCTTTTAAGAACTTCAGCTTTTGGAACTCCGGCCTTCTGTTTGAAAAGGAACTCCTGCCTATTTATATGAACACGGAAAATGCACGTAATCCGAACAGCAAGTGGAACTCTACGACTTTCGACTTCCGATGTGACGACCCGAGTTCCTGAATATTATGATTGGGAGATAATTAAGTTAAAATAGGTAAATTGTATTCAAAAGGTACGGGAGGAATGAATTGGAAAGCTCAAGGAACCGGAACTAGTAAATCGGGAACCGAAATCGTAAGTGGTGAAATGTTGATTCGTTGACAAGATTCGGATTTTAAATTGTGATAATCATGACTTATTGAGGTTATATAATCAAAAATAAGGTCCAAGGATGTGAAAGATTGGGTTAGAATGGTCAAAACGGGTCCCGAATGGCTAAAAAACGCAACGAGGCTTGCCGCAGCTTGACTCGGGCCAGACCAGCGCCCTCCGCGTGCTCGAGCCGCCCTATCGAGCACAAAAACCAGTAGCAAGCCCGCTCAATGCATGCTCGAGCCCCGCTCGAGCGGTGGGCCGCCGAAGCCTTGCCGCCGCCGCCGCCGAGCTAAAGCTCGAGCGGCCGCACGTTATATAAGAACCGCGTGGCTCTCTCTTTCTCATTTCCACGCGATTTTAGGGTTTGAGGAGAGAGAGAGGGCGCCGACTTAGAGAGAGAAGAAGGGAAACGAGACCCGGGAGCCCGAATCCAACCTCGAGCGCTTAAAAAGGTGAAAGCACGCGTCAAGGCAAGTGTTCTCATATCCACTCTCGTTCTCTTTTGATGTTTTGTGTATTTTCGTTGGGTATTTTGTGTCGATACCCACGGGGAACGTTAGAATCCAAAACCCATGCCTTGAGGTCCAAGAAAATGTGGTTGTTTGTCCGAATCGTGTCCGATTGGGTCCGGTGGGTTTTACCGAAACCCTAACCTACGGGATTTTTGGGGTTTTCCGTTTCCCGGCCGCGTATCATGAAATTGACATCAAAATCGAACCCCCACGTCCCAATGATGTATATATGTCGGCCGCGGGTCCGATCTTGCACGTTTGGACCCCGTTCGCGCGTCCGAGCCCGTTAAAGGGGCGTTATTCGTTCACCCGAGACCGAAGGTGGATTTTGCGTGTTGTCACCTTCGTGAAATGATGAAATGATCCTAGAATATGAATCCCCATGTCCCAATTGTGTGTATATATCGACTGGATGCCGAATCTCGCAAGATTTGACCCGTTCGTGGCATCCGGGAGTCTTGAAATAATTCCGTAATTGTTTATCCGAAATTGTGGAATTTAATAGAAATTCATTCGCGAAGCCCTTGACCCGCGCCCGGACACCGTTTGAGCTTCTATTTGGAGTTAAATGTATAAATTGATTTGAGATTATAGTTACCCATGCCTCGGGTTTTATCAATTACATTCGATGTCAAAATTCCGAGAATCAACCGATTCGTGCACGCGTGCACCTTTGTCAGGTGCACCGTACATGGGTACTACTCTTCCGAAAATATCGGACGATATTGTATAATACTTCCTTGTTTAAATGCCGATTAAAGGATATGTGTTTGTAGAGAGAGAAAGTTGAGGCACAACAAAGAAGCACGAAGAGGAAGAAAGGGGAGAGACCACCGTCCGATCCGATCCGGGTAAAATAATTGTAGAGCGAGCTCGAGGCAAGTGTACTTGGACGCTGCTTTTTCACCGTACCAATTTCTCATGCTTTAAGACCGTTGAAAATGCTCTAAAATGTTGATGATGCATGTTTAAAGTACATGAAGCATGTTTCCTTCGATTACTTGGTTGGATTTTATGTTTATCCATGTTTACGCAATATTTAGCTTCGAATTCGTGAATAAGCATGAAAATAGTGTTTTGATTTGTCTCGTAAAGCATGTGATGAAACCCTAGCTTGAAAATGTTGTGTAGTTTGAGTAAAATGCATGATTAAGTATGTATATTTGGATTTATGGCTTGATTTCATGAAATAAGGCTTGTTTAGATACCGATTTGTGTCCGAAAGTTTTGCGAAGCACTAAGTACGAAAATGAAAGGGTTTTAGTGATTTTTAACCAAGCTCCGCTTATAAGAAAGTTAATTGACATCGTAATGAAGCTTCCCGTATAATTGTTTCGAAAAATTGCACGGACTTGTACCGACGAATTTTCATGCACCGTTGAATTTAATCAAGGAGCTTTTAGATCGCTACCGTATGTACCGAAAGTGAATCTTGAAACTATGATTATGAAAGAGGCTATTTATGTTATAGCTATTCTAGGACCCAGATCGACTTGAGGCCGGATAGGTTCTCGGCATGCCTTAGGACTTTCCGGTGGTAATCGAGGATAACTCGTCCATGGAGTTATTTGTGGTCCGCCCGCCTCGGGCGTTACGGTCAGGAGGAAATTTCATTATCGGCCTACCTTCGGGTGGCATCCTGTTCGATCCCTCGAGATGGGATACCCTGTTTCGGCCTTGGATTGTGTGGAGTGAACACACCCATCCTCGATCACTCGCCTCGGCTAGTAGGGTACGCTAGCAAGTTCTCAGATTTTTGATATGTTACCGCTTCCGATTCCCGATTTCCGATTTCCGTTTTCCGTTATTGGCTCCTATTTATCGACTCCCGTTATTGGTTACCGTGCATCGACATGATTTCATTATTACCGATTCTTTTAATGAGATTTGATTTTATATGAAAGGTATTATCATCCAAAGTATGATTTTCACATTTCTGAATTACTGCTGTCTAAACCGCTTTGTTTCGCACTGTTACATGACTATTCGCATCATGGTTTTACTATTCATATGCATGTACCTTGTTTGGGCCGGGGCTCGCTTGCTTTAGTGTTTTCCCCCTTCCAGATGAGACAGAGCTACCGCTTTGATGAAAAAGAGTAAACAGAGAAGAGTTGCTTGAAGACTTTGAGGACCGCCGCCTATTGGAGCTATTTTGGAGGAGCCTGTTGATGTAAAGGCTTAGCTAGAAACATGATGTTTATATCTTGCTCTTTTGGTCCCCGATGTTATAGAACATGTGGAATTTTGTATAACAAGCATGTGAAATGTATGTATGATAGTAAAAGAGAATATGCTATGCTTCGCAGTTGTAGTGTATTTCCGCTATACTGGATTTCTGTGTAGGTCCTAGATGGCATCTCGTTATTTATCCGTTAGAATAGTAATTGCTTTGATGGATTTGTGCCGTGGATGGCACATAGGATCCCCGTGAATGATTGTTGTAGGAATTGTGAATGATGGATAGTTGTGTGCTTGTTATGGATGAATATTATAGGTTTGTATTTTTGGGTTTTCATCCAGTTACAAAGGAGACTCTGTCAAAATTTCTGTAGAAGTCTTACCTTAATTAGATCGTTAATTATGTTATCTGTTTGACGGAAGCTTTTGAGGAAAAAAAAAAATCCGTTCCATCACATCCGAACTATGATGTATGGCCATTAAAAGATAAGAACTATGAACCGAGTCTCCATTAAACTTGCTATTAAAGATGGATGAAGGATATTGGAGTGACACTCGAAGATTGCCTCCTGGGCCACGGGAGGAAACTTTCTGGTGGCATAAGACTTTTGGACTACGGCCCCGTATGCCGGGTCAAAGGCACTACCTCCCGCCCCGGGGAGCATAATGAGGGGATACGGCCTTAGGTTGTGGGGTTACACACAATCCGTCCTCGATATTGTCTGCTCCCATCTAGTCCCTAAAGTTGATAAGAATTTTCAATGATTTTATGAGTTTTCAGAAGTCAAGATAATAAGAAAAAGACTAAGAAAATTCCGAACTAAAGAAGAAAAGACATGATGATTTTCGTATGCTAAGAATCTCTGTTTTGATGCGCTTATATATATATATGTTTATGTTCTTCTATTTTCTGCATGTGAGTATTTTGTTGGGCTTTATGGCTTACTCTTGTTATTTCAGATGACGAAAGGCTCATGGAGAACGAAGTTGAGTAGAACTTTATGGTGCAGTCAAATGGTTCGACTGGCCGGAGCTGATTAAATGAAGAACTTAATTTTATTTCCTTTTGATGTTTTGAGAAGACTTGTAAAAGGATTCCGCTGTTTATGACTCTATGAATGTTTTTTTTGATAAGTAAGTGATTTGGATTATAGGGAAAAGAATATAATACAGACAATGATTTTACACCAAGTGTTTTTTCGACTTGGAGTGAAATCAGAGTCATCGGGGCATACCCCTAACACCTCGTTATAGAGGATACAAAAGGGGCCGACTAGAGGCCCGGACACTACTTAATTAAAGACCAAAATTATACAGCTGAACATGGGACCAAAACATGTACAGATGGGCCACAACATTATATTTGGCAATCTGCAATACAGCAAACAGCCACATATACTGTAAACACAGCGCAGCAAGCTGACTCAGGCTGAAATTGCCACATAATCAGAGCCTTCTCCAGCTATCACCATGAGCCCAGTTCAGCCAAATCGAAACACATCGAAGTCTCAGCAAGGCGAGTAGCACCTATCCCGTCTTGACAACAAACCGAGATCTCCCAGAACCCCGGATTCTATGGCCCCGGAACAGCATGCAGTTACCATCCTGCAATACAGTAACTTAGTCACCGGTTCTGCATCCTAGCTCAAGGTGTGTATTCCACTCCCAGCCCAGCAACTAGGAGCCAGTCACAGCAACCAACAACTGATGCTACATAACAATTACACCAAACCAGATCTACAGGAACTCAAGCCAGATCCGCACTTTATGAGGGGTCGGTGCCATCTGCATCAGCAAGCTGATTGTAGTAGATTCTATCTAGATCAGCCTTGGTTGCCACTATCCCAAGATAGGACAGCAAGAGAAAGCTGCAATTCTATAACATGGACAGCATTCCTCAGCTGCAAACGTTATGAGGCAACTCCAAATCAAAACCAATCACAGCAGGGTCCATGCCAGGCCTGCAGCAACCTGAAGCACAGGCAGCTCCACAGCTAAACAACTTTCTGATAGGCCTCTAACTGCAGCTCCATAGACCCGTGCAAAAATGGGTAGGCAACATTTTGCAGCGGCAGTCTGATATGGTTATATCAGATCCATCCTGTTGGGCCAGCAAGCTAGCAGAGACTCCTCAAATCAGCATATCGCCTAACTACATCCAAGGGTCGACTTCCAGACCAGTGAAAGCCCAAGTTAATAGCTCCAACTTGGCAAGCAGGAATTGCAGAGAGGGAGCCCAGCAAATGATCTTTTAGACCAAGGCATAGGCAGCCGATAAAGGCACATAACCTGGCATAAATGCAGCAGAAACCAGCCAATCATCAAAGATGCAGCTGATAAAACGTACAGAGGCTACAGGGCCATCTAACTATCAATCTGGTAGTGTTGCAGCACCATCACTTCAGGTCACAGCAAAACACACAATCTGGCGAAGAACATCAGTGGGAATTCGTTTCCATAAGCAGCATCAAGGGCATACTGAGGATCCTTCATTCCACAAAACCACCCGAGGAAAGATTTCTCTGAATTCCAGCAGCACAAGCACAAGCACAGGCCAAAAGCTCAAATACCAGGCACCTTCATGGACAAAAAAACCACCAATCCAAGAAAGGCCATAGCCACTCAGAAAAACTTACAGCATACATATAAGTATCCATCCAGCAACACAGAGCTATTTACAGCTATAACAAACCAATCAAACCCCTTAGCAAGGCCTAGAAGCCCAGGGATGACTTGGGTTTTTTGGATTTTTTCTTTTTCCGGGATTTTGAGGGCTTCCAAGCCTCACAATCCAACGCTATTGCCTCATTGACACTTAAGAATTTTTCTTTGGAGTAGCCCACAGCCTTGCCAACACACACCTCAGCAGAGGATACTATTTGGCTGACAGGGCCAGCACCCACTTGCTCTAAAGAAGTCTGCCCATACTTTGATATCAGTTGAGAAATATGGCTAGGCATAGCCTCATAATCAGAGTCAGATTCAGGGGCCAAGCCAGTGAGCAGAGCATCAGGAGGGTCTGATGGTGGGGAGTCATAGCCTTCCACTTCGGTAGCTGTAATATGTGATCCCTCAACAATCTGGGGCCTCTGTTGCCCGTGGGGGGCCTGATAATTCTACTCAGCGAGGGAAGCTGGAGATTGATGGGCTGAGCTAGTTGAACTAACCACAACCAAGGCCGGAGGATAATTTCCAAGGGCAGCATACTGATCTTCCTTAGAGATAGGAATGAGGAGGACATCACAGCTCTGTAAATCAGAATGATTGAGTCCCCTACTTACAACATCAACAAAGGATAAAGGAGGCCTCTTGACCGCTTGCTCCTCCAGTTCAATCGTAGGGACAGAATGGGAAAGCAACTTATTCCCAGTTGATGAGCAAGTACCTGGGACTTTTGCAATCAATGTCGCCTCATAGGGAGGAGAGTGAGAGATCAACTCAATCACGGGAGAGAGGCATTCAGTATCTTCCTTCAACTTAGATGCATTTTATTGCCTCTCAGATAGAGCCTCATTGGAGGGCTCTAGGAGCCCAGGAGAACACGAGGGAGATAGGGGATCAATGACCCCGCAGGATTCCAAATCAACAGCTAGATGTTCAGTTGAGCTTGGCTGTTCAGACTTCCTTTGGTCAGAAGGGATAGATTTGGAGGAGTCAGGAAGCACATTGACACTCTTAGATCGACATTTAGCTTCATCATGGCCAAGAAGATGGTAGCGACCACAACGAGTCGGCTTCCAAGAATATTCCACCATTACCTTCAGAATGGATTCGTAGCCAGGGTCTGGTTTGATGGCGATGCAATTGGGGAAGGGGCCAGCAACTCCAACTTCCACGCAAATCCTTGCGTAAGAGACATTTTCCATTCGAGCGGTTCTGGGGTCGAGTTGCAGGGGGACTCCAATGGCACTTGTAATCCAGCTAAGCCCAGCTTGAGTCCAGAACTGAATCAGGATATTAGACAGTTTAATCCAGATGCAAAATCATTTATGCTCATCCTTCGTCAACGCCATACCCGGAGCCCATCGTTTGAGGAAGATATCCTTCCCAGAGAACATCCAAGGGCCAGAACGAAGGCATTTGACCATCAGATCCAAGGATGAGAACCGAAAGAAAAAGAAGCTGGCATCGTTCCCGGCTATGTGCTTGATTCCGAATCGAGACCATAATTTCCTGGCTATGGCTTTGACAGCCAGGAAATGGGGGTGGGTGTCTAGAAAATGACCGACCAAAGTAAATCCCCAGAGAGCATGGCCTTGGTCGACAACATCAGGGGGGAAATGGTTTCCGAATCACCATTGGGAACCAGAGGGGGGTAGAAAGTCAGTTTAGTTACCTGCTCAACTAAATCCTTTTGGAACAACCCTGTCCAAGGAAGAGGGGTAACAACACCACTCTCACTATTGATACGATGCTCCTTGGGCATCGAAGCATCCAAGACGGAAACGTCAGGGGCAGAATGATGAAAATCGTCGCTCTTCTCCAGCGGCGGGAAAGGGAGAGAAGGCTGCCTGTTGGAATTCGGAACGGAGATCGACGGAGAAGGAGGAGATGGGGATACCGAGGAAGCCAAGTCCTGGCTAGACCCTTCGGGGCCGCCAGGAGATCGGCCATGGCCGGCGGCGGCCAGAGAAAAAAGAACCAGACGCCGCACGATTTTGAAATTCTAGAGAGAAGGTAGAGTTTCTCTCTCTAGATAAAATTTCAAAATGTGTAGAGCTTGACTCTATGAATGTTGTTAGTGTGTTCCCATGATTTCTTTTGGTTAATGTTATTGAAAGGTTTAGTAAGATCTCAGACTATCGAGTCCGGCTAACTTAATGTTGGCCGGCCTGGTGTGAAATTAAAATCGGAAGGCCAACTCATACAGTTCGGCCTCAGTCTATCCTGTGTAAGAATGAAAAATAAAAATTTTTATGTCCATTATTATTTGACGGCAACTTTATGGTGGAATTAAGTCCGGTCCGTCACAAACCCTAAACTTGCATCCCGAACCCCAAACATTGGACCCAAAATCTACATCTTGAACCCTTAATTTTGAACCCTAAAACCTAATGTGACGGATCGGATAATCTAAATACCACTTGACCTAATGTTCGTCAAAAAACTAAATACAAATCATATAATATCCAACAATATAAATCAACCAAGCAAAACATAGGATCTAAATATAGCCACAGTATTTTCGTGATTCCAGTGCTATATCTCCTTGATACAATGTCAAATTAGAGAGATGCCAATAGGTATCAAAATAAACCATAATAATCTGTGAAAGCAAATATATATAACCATTAACACAATGAAGATGTATCTACAAAAGTGTCATCAAAATGACCATAATACAAAAAAAAAAATCCTCTTTGAACATATACATGATCCACAAAATTATCCTCTTCAGCCTAGAAGCCTGCGACTTCTAATCCACCTCATCTAGCATTAACTCGTGCTTATCTGGAAGGTAAAAAAAATAGAAAACAAGTGAGCCAAATACTCAACAAGGGACAAATATGATCAAAGGCAATGTGATATTCTTTAAAATGAACCGATGGAATAGAATCATAATGTAGATTTATAATTATAAAAACATAATCAAATATATTTTTGAAACATATTTAACCTTTTATATTTTATCTCTGATTTCTTTAATCTTCCAAAACATGTAGAAATTTAATTACCTATTATATTTAGGAATCAGGGCTAATAGACCTTACCAACTAACGGAGTGACTAATTAAAAAATAAAATGTGTACGCTTCCACACATTCTAAAGCACTACCCACACCATTTAATATCCCGTGGTGAGCGATATACCTTTAACCTGATATATGAGGTCATAGTTCTTATGCCACCAAAGCTTCCCTCATGGCCCAGGGGCATTCCTCGATTCACTACTATAATATCCTAAGGCATGTCAAGGAATACTACCTGCTGAAATAAAAATCCTTGGTTTAATTTCATGATTTCTTTTCATATTTCAATTGGAAACTCTACAAAAATTCACACAATTATTTCTTTGATTTTCTCACTCTCGGAGAAAATACCAATAACAAATAGCAAACTGAAGAGTTTTAATTTCTTGATACAGATTCATAATTCACATTCTTGAGAATACAGATACATATTTTATATTCCTTTTAAAACAAATACATATTATCATATTCTTGTAGATACAGATACGTATTTTCCTATATTCTTGTGGATTTAAGTCTAAGATTTTAACATATAATTTTTCATAAAATACAAATATGCAGATAATCATGAACGTTACTGAACAGATAATTTTTTCAACATAAACAGATGAAGCGATAGCGGTAAACAATATAGATAATTTTGTTACCTTTGCATAATATTTATAATTAGTCCATAAGTCATATTTTCAAAATTTTGGTTATACGGTAACATGGGAAATTTTTACAGATACAAACCAATAACTAGAAATTGAATAAAAATATATAAATCGCAATACATGTATTTAAACATGAATCTTCTTCATAAAAACATGAGAGAGAAGTAAAACATGCAATTTAATGGGTAAAAAATTGACAGAGTAGGATATTTGAATAATAATACCCGTAGGAATATTTATGAAATTACAACAAAGGAAAGACGAAGCTTAGAGTACACTTACCTAAAACTGATTTATAAATTTTCTTTTTTGAAAATTGCTCAATTATAACCCGAGAATTCTTTCTCTCTCTAGCTTTCTCTCTATTCTCTCTTGCTCCTCTCTTCTCTTTCTCTCTCCTTCTCCTTCTTTCTCACGTGAAAATGGCTGAATCCTTCCTCCTTTATCTTATTATATAAAAATATATTTATTATAAAATATGCCAAATCTTATCCAAAGGTCTAGATAAGGATGACCGGTGCTCGAGGACCAGTTTGGCACCCCTTGAGCGCCGCTCATACTGGAAGTCGTGCCTTTGGGCATTGCTTGGGCACCCTTTGGGCCATGCAATTCTAGAATTAGTGCCCTCGGCACCACCCAGGCATGCATGGGCAACCTTCCTTTCTCTACCGAAATGCTTTTTAAAGCTTAATTTTTGCATACACTTAACTTAATTTTGATTATATTATCTTAATTACTTATAATTATGATATTTTTAAAACCGTTACCTTACACCTATACCCTAATTTTTGAACACTAAAACCGAGAAGCTGAATCCTAAATGCTGAATCTTTAACCATAAAACCTAAACCCTATACTCTGAACCCATAACCTGAACAATAAAACTTGAATCGTATGCCCTTATGCCTGACCCTTAAACCCTGAATGCTTAATCCCAAACCCTAAACCTTGACCTCTAATTCATGAACCCTAGAACCTTTGAACCCTAAACCTTGAATTGTTAGTAACTTACCAAAAAAAAAAAAAAAATAGAACTGTTAACTTAAATCTTAAATTCTAAACATTATACCATAAATCCAAAAATCGAACCCATAAACCCTAATGCTTAAAACCTAGCCCCTAACCTAAAACCCCAAACCCTAATCACTAAACCCCGAATCCTAAAACCCTTTATTTTGTACCTTAAATTATTAACCCAAAAACCAAAATCCTAAAAAATGAAATCCAAACTATAAGCCCAGAATCAAGAACCCCAAATCTAAAACCCTAAACCATAAAGATAAAACCTTAAACAATAAAGCAAAAAATTAAAACCCCAAACCCTTGACATAGAAACAAAGCTCTCCTATCCAGGACACTACGGTTTTATATTATCATATCTTTAATGTGGTCCGAAACAAGCTGAAAATTCACCTTGACACTTCCCATATATATATCTCTTTGTGCTTGTTTTTCGGATGGTAGTTTGGTAGGCTGGTTATTCCGGAGCTTCTTTAAGTTTTATGGCTGCTGTTTGAAAGCTGGCTAATGGTCTTGGTTGGTACCTATTCCCCTGTGTATCTCCTTGGTTTCATGATTTTTTCATGGCAAGCCGAGCTTTGTCCTAGCGGCATCATTCATCCGCTTTTCCGGTCAAACTTTGGACATTATTTTTCTGTTTGGAAAGATGCACTCTTAAAAAAAAAGTTGATTCGGACTGATGTCCTACTGTGACAAGTAGGGTTTTGGTCTTAAAAAAAAAAAGAGGGTAAATTGATCTTGGTCTCTTATCCTGAAGTGGTGGCTCTGCTTCATGCCATTTCCTGAAGCTGATGTTGTTCTCGGGGGTAGGTGTGATGATGGGTTGTTTGCACCTTTGATGGCAGGTGTGATAATGAGTTTCTGAGTGTTTTGTCCTCTGGACTATAGAATTCTATGGAGATGTATGTGGAAGGTGAATTGCCGGTTTAAAGACCTGATGTTGAGGTTCAGTGCTTGTTTTTGTGATGTTGTATGCTTCAGTTGTTTTTTATAAACCCGGCTGAAGCTGTTGGTGATGCTAGAGGGGACACAGTTTTCAGGCAGCTCCGGTGACAGCTGCTGTTGATTTCATGCCAAAAATTGATTCAGTTGGTACTGGTGTGGTGTTATGATGTACTGGAGCAATGTTGGTGTTAACAGATTTGGGACTTTCACATAAAAACTGTATGGTGCTGCTGTCGCGAGCCCAGTTGAAGAAACTTGGAGAGGGCTGCAGTTTTATTCGCTGAAATCCAGCTATCTCAATGAATAATGATTGCTGATTTCATGTGGACTGGTTTCTGGGGGATTAAATTGCTGATTTTTTTGGCTAAGAAATGAACGTGCTGTTGGAGAGAAGTCTTCCAGTGCCTGGATGGTGATCTGCCGTTTTGATGTCCGGCTATGGTGGCTCTTCTGCCAGTTCTTGCTGGTTTTGTAGTTCATTTTGTTGAGCAGCTTGGTATTGTGAAGCATAATGCTGATAAGGCAGCAGTCCAAATTGTATCTACCTTTACTGATATGCTGCAGATGATGAGTAGCGGGAAGTAGCTGCTAGGGGAAGTGGAATGCTGCAGTTGCTCTCTTTATTGCATTCTGCTGTGTTTTCAAAGGAATTAGTGTTCTGCTGTGTTTCTACCGGAAGTATGGTGCTGTGTTCTGCTGTTCATGCAGCAGTCCTTTTGTTGAGAGTGAGGCTGCTTTCCTTTGTTGTGTAAAGTGGCGGGTGTGTATAGTGACTATGAAGACTGAAGCCTTGAATCAGATTTTGTGACGACTGGTTTTATGCTATTTCATCAGAAGTGAATCAGTTTCGATGTTTGGAAGGTTTTCCTATGCTTTTCTATTTTACTGTTTTGAGACAAGGTGCACCTGGGATGCCCCTGATTCTATGTTCTTCCTTCAAGTTGGTAAAACACTTAGAATAGCATATAGGTGTTGTAAATTTTTTAATTTTTTAATACTATTTCATTACTTATTTACCAAAAAAAAACCTAGAAACAAAAACCTTGAATCCTAAGTCTAAACCTCGAGCCGTGAACCCTAGGCCCAAACCTTCTATGACAAACTATATCCAAACCAGAAACCGGCAAGATTCCGTCTATAATACAGCCATCGAACTATACCAAAACTTGTATAATTTCCCTATTCATCACATAAAATCCATAAAAATGCTCTTGCATTCATCATGCAACATAACATTTAGCACAGGATCCAAATGCCATAATTAAGTTCATGGCTCCAACATTGTGTATCCGAACACAATATCTGACATGATGAGATGCCACTAGGTACCTAATACAGACCATAATAATTTGCAGAAGTATAAATAGGCATCCATACATGGCGGACTATACTATTAGATCATCCGTCATGTGTATACAATATACATCAACAAGTCTAACTGAAACTATATATACGAGTTCTCCATAATTTATACAATATTACAAAATATAAATCCTCGATATGATCTTCTAGGTCCCAAGCTTGGCCATCATCTAGTCTCTGCTCCTCCTCATCGGGCATAAATTTGCGATCATCTGAAGGCAAGAAAAAGTAATAAGGAATAAGCCAAATGCTCAGTAAGGCACAATTAACAAAGACATAAGCAATGTACTTAAAATAAATTAAACGGAAGGGAATATGTGCATAATACATAATGCATAAATATGAAATATGATTAGATGCATTTCGAAAACACATTTTTTTTCTTTTTTTTTCTTTCTGATTTCTTTAGGCTCGTTTTTTTTTTTAAAGAAAAGAAGGAAAAAAAAAGAAGATTTTGTTAGTATCCTGTTGGTTGGCTGGCAGAGATTGTCTTTCTGCTACTTTGGCTAGTTTTGATATCTTGTCGCTGCACGGATGGCTACCTCCTCTTACTATGACACATTTGTTGGTCTGTTTGGTAAGCTGACTTGATCGGTATGGTCGGAGCGAATTGGTGGCGATAAAACTAGATATGCATGGATGATGCGTCCCTGAGGTTTTGCCTGGTATTGTCTCTTCTGGTTTGGAGCGCCCGCTGCTCTCTTGCATTCTTCCGATATTTCACATTATCCTGGTTTGCTTGGGGCAATTCCGCCCAGTGTGGGGGTTTTTGTTGATTTAGTTTGTTTACTAGTTTATGTATCCCCGGTTGTTTCCGGTGGTATTTTATATTAGTTTCTGGTATGTCCGCCTGGTGCTCGGGGTATGCCTTAGCATCTTTGTTATAAATTCAAGTTGGCAAAACACTTGGATATAGAATATTGGATTCTGTAATTTTATATTCATTTTAATACAATTAATTACTTGCCAAAAAAAATTCTTTTGGTTCTAAAATATGCAGAAATCTTCATTTTCTTTTCAGATTAGAGCTAATGAGCCTTACCAGCTAATGGAGTTGATGATCGAAGAATGGAATGTGTATGTTTCCACACATTATAAGGCACTACCCACGATATCTCAAACTTTAAAGTCCCGTGGCGGATGATATACCTTTCATCGGTATACAAGGCTAGATAATAGATATACTACTCAGGCAACTTTGACATCTCATGGCAGACGGTATACCTTTCACTGGTATATGAGGCTAGATAATGGATATACTACCCACGAAACTTTAACATCCGGTGACGGATGGTATACCTTTCGTCAGTATACGAGGTTAGATAACAAATATGCCACTTGAGCATCTTCCGTGGCCCAAGAGCATTCCCCGATTTGCCACTGTAATATCCTAAGACATGCTAGGGAATACTATCTTCTGAAATACAAATCCTTGGTGCAAGTTTCAGAATTACTTATTCTTATAGGAAGGTCCACTAGGTTCTTATATAGAGTTCTCACTCCCTAGAGAATAAGTCATCAAATACAACAGATTGTGGAGTCCCTTCAGAACTTTGCATATCTTGTGACATTCATATATATGGATACAGTTGATCATTACTCATGGTTCAAGTCTTCACATGACTTAAAATATATGCATAATTTAACATAATGCTTGGAAGAATAAGAAATTCCTTACCACATTAAGCCAAACATAATTTTAGCACTTTCGGATGAAGTAATTATTCACAAATGGCTAATAATAATATTCTTTGGAATACACAATTAAGCATATAAACTTATTTATAATTTACATGTCAATTAAACAAAATTGAATCATGCAAAAATACAAAAATGGCTCAGTGAATAGTGTGAACGCAGATGTTTGGGTCCCGTATGTGCAAAGTCAAACAAAACTTTGAAAGTCGGACACCCGACTGGTAAATATACATATTCAAGATATGGGTTTTTCTTATCTCAAGCGAAATCATATATAAAACTCAAAATAATTTGACAAATGTTGTCCGGGCGTGGGTTTGGGTTTTGGCGAACGAAATTTCACATAAAACTACTAAATCAAATATTCAATCGATAAATTAACATATAAAGATATTAGGTAACGACATTCTAGAGCCAATTTATGCAAAAGCCCCAAAATTCGGGGGTTGAAGGCATCTGGGTGCGGGGTCAAGGTTTCGATGTGAAAACCGATCAATAACCTAGAAATCGTATAATAAATTGATAAATTCCCATGCCCAAGTTGTGGGTTTTAAAAAATATGTGCATGGGTTGGGTACTAGGATAATAATACCCAATGGGGATCAAACAAAAATTAAAAAGAGAGAATGAAAAGGGTATGCGTGCATTTGCCTCTTGTGATAAACCGTATTTTCAACAAAATATCCAGCAGAGTTTTGGCTGTAATATGATTATCGGCCTGATGCAAACCTGCACAAATCCTAGTACAACATCGACATAATCAACACAAACCCAAAACACAGGATCTAGAAGCCACAATTAGACACATGTGGCACTGACGTCATAACTTTGAGTATAATGTCTGCTCAGATAAGATACCACTAGGTATCTAAATATAACCATAAAAGTTACGGAAGCATATACATCCATCATATACAGTGAAATCTAAGCTACATATACATCAATATACAAAAACATCTCAAATAATACAAGGTATCCATCTCATTCAAAATTACAAAACTAAATCCCAAAAGCTCTCCAACCAAGTTCTGCGGCCTATCCTACTCCAACGTCCTACTTAGTCTCGTCAGGTATAAGAGCATGCTCATCTGGAAGGAAGAAAGTAGTAAAAGTGAGCTGTTCTTGTTATAGAGGTTCTAAATGGTATTACTGAAGTGAAGGCTAGGCGGGATGAAAATTTTAAATTTCATTGAAAATGTGATGAGACTTAAACTGTTATACTTGCCTTTGCAGATCACCTTCTTCTCTTCTTCGAGCCGATATCAATGCTATTCGGATCCTTAAGGAATGCCTTGAAGAGTTCCGGTTGATATCTGACCTCTCTGCAAACACGAATAAGAGTGAAGTTTTCATCTGCTCAAAAGACATTGCCCTCCACCAAGACATTGCTGGTATTATGGGATTCAAAGCTGGCAAACTCCCAATAAGATACTTAGGAGTACCGCTGATCACCACTAGACTCTCAATACCGGACTGTAAATTGTTCACTGATAGAATTACCCGTTGGATCATGTCCTGGAAGAATCGGTGGCTTTCATTTGTTGGGCATTTGCAACCCTTCTCCTCTATCCTTTCGTCCATCCACCTCTATTGGGCCTCAATCTTCATTCTGCCCTAGTCTGTTCTCAAAGCGATCGAATGCCACATTCGGCGCTTTCTTTGGAATGGCTCTATTGAAGGGAAGGTAAATGCTACGATAGTGTGGGATGACATATGCTACCCGAAGAGTGAAGGTGGGCTGGGTCTTAAAAATATGCAAGCACAGAATAAAGCCCTAATTTGTAAACTGTTATGGTGTATCATCTCTAAGGATTTTGAATTGGCTTAATCATCCTGGATCCACAAAAACAGAATCAGGGACCGATGTATATGGACGTTAAAAGTCCCGGATTCAGCCCCCTGGAGCTGGAGGGAAATTATGCAGCTTCGTCCTTTTATGCGCATTCATACCACTATTTCCATTGGCGATGGTTCTGATACATTCCTCTTTTTTTGGTATGTAAGTAATAAAATTGTATTTAAAATAAAAAGAATTACAATACGTAGGTTCTATTCCAAATGTTTAGCCAACTTGAAATTAGAATAAAGACGTTGGGGCATACCTCGGACACTGTGAAACATGTCATGAATCAAAAATTAGAGTAAAGAAACAACGAACTACACAAGATTACATCCACCAAAGGTCATCAACCAAACCAGTCTAATAGTAGAAAACAAGGGCTATAGTCCTACCTAACCCGCTAACAAAGCCTTTTACGTCACGGACAGTTGCATCATGGCATTGGCAAGTGCCATGGACAAAAGCTATTGTCTCCAAATAAGCGTAAGACATGAAAGCAGTTGTAGTCTTGCACACCTCGCCACCACCTCATCATGGTTATTTTACCTCGGTCAAATCCAGAAAGCAAAAGACCTTTTCTCCCTCAGGCAAAAATCGTCCTCGGGCATAAAGCATCACCACGGTCGCTTGCCAATATCAACCAACAAGTTCCAAAACTTGGACAAAGACACCACCTCGCCCTAGAAAACCACTTTAGACAAACACACATCTCGGCAAAACAATCAGCACATCTGAAACAGCCAAGCAAACAACAGCAGTAGCATGGCCACAACCAATGCCTCAATCCAGAGATGAGCACACGGCAGCAAAACATAGCTAGCAATGCTAATTAACTCCAAACAAATGCCCTTAAAATCACCCATTGCCTTTATATGAAGCTCTAGTCTTACGGAGCACCCAATTCTCAACCTCCTTTTCATTTACCAAAAGGAGATTGTAATGGGATAATTGCCAGGAGCTGCATTTTTTGATCATGGATTTTTTTTACCTTTAGGGATGAGTCCAGTGTACGTGGACTAAGATTGTTAGCCAGATAATATGCAAGGTCGTGGAGAGCCACATCCTTGTGTGCAGATTTGTCAACAGCTCGAAGAAGGGTGTTAATCCGTGCAGCAACTTTACGAGCTAAAGGTGAAAGATCCTTCTGCTTGCTTTCCTGCGAATCCTCAGATATTCCATCAGAAATGGAGCTGAAGTTAAGAGCTTCCACTCCTTGGACTTCTCCTGGAGGAGTAGAAAGGTCAGTGTGGGCTAATGCATCAAGAGCGATGGCCTTAACAGAATCAGGTAACACAAGCTGATGCTGCTCACAAATATTTGAGTTCGGATCGCCACAGGAAGTCTCCAATACAGAAAGATCATTTAAAGGTCCGGGGGAGACAATTGGAGGTGGCCGAGCTGAATCAGCAGAAGAATTTCCAATGCCACGCTTCAACACATCAGCATATGAAACAGGAAGCCCGCCTACAACCCCCTGGTTTATATCCTGGTTGCCTCCTTGCTGGAGGGGAAACAATGAATCTGGATCCAATTCATCAAGATGATCAAAATTGAAAATCATTCCAGCTTCATAAACCGGGATATCTGCACATCCATATTCAGAGCCAAGTACTAATACACCCTCCTGAATATTTCTGGGATGACACTCACCACTAGAAGCAAGGCCATGCCTCAATGCCACGACAAACGAAACCGGTTTCCTTTCATGGAGGAAGGCGGTCCGATGATGACCATCCTATAGACGGTTGTCATCCTGATCACAGGAAGACAACGAACCCTCACAGTCCATCAAAGCAACACCAGGTTCAGAGCCTGGATCAGTCCTACCAATCAAAGGCTCACCAGAAGCTTCATTTGGATGCATGCTAACCTGAGAACTCACCACACACCCGGCATCATCCAAACTCAAAGAAAGCAGCAGCAGGAGGAGGACGAGAGGCAGGGGCCTCCTCCAGATCTTTTGTAACAATCTGCTCAGCAAATTGTGGGCACTAGACCACCAAGTCCTTAACCACATGGTCCTTGACAACGTCGAGGTGGCAGTCAGAGAGAAGAGGAGCAAAGGAGTTGCCATGGCAACCAACTTCTTTATGCAAACCAACCAAAAAAGCCGAAGGCTGAGGACAACTTTTAGGCAAAGCTCGCTTCCTGGGAGATTTACCAGCATAAGGATGAATCCTCTTGGCTTTGCAATTGGGCTCCTCATGTCCAAACAGCAGACACTGCCCACACCTAATCGGCTTCCAAGAGTATTCAACATTCACCACAAGATTGGAGTCTGACGATTGCAGGACAATTATGGAGGGCAAGGCAGCATCCGCATCAATCTCAACACAAATCCGGGCAACATCAAGCTTCTCCATTTTTGCAGTTCTGGAACAGAGTTGGACTAGCTTCCCAATAGCACTGGCAACCTAGCCCAACCCCAATAGAGACAAAATTTAACGGGTACATTGAAAAGATTAACCCAAATTGGGAATGATTTGTACATTTCCTTGCATAGCTTCATACCAGGGAGAAATCGCTTAAGACAGATGGCTTTCCCTGCAAGCATCCATGGACCTACCAGCAAGCACTGCTCCATCTTTTCCGTAGAAGAGAACCGAAAAAAGAAAAATCCTTCATCGTTGGAAGCAATATGCTCCAGACCAAATCGAGTCCAGAAAAGATGGACAATGGTGCAAACCGCTTGGAAATGAGGAGGAACATCGAAGAAATATCCAACTAGGGAGGACCCCCAAATGCGTCGACCTTGGTCGACAACCTCTGGGGGAGGAGAGATACAAGCAACATCGCCATCCATGCTCTGCGGAGGGAAGAATGTCATAACAGGGGACGAGATTTTACCTCCTCTGGGGACGCCATCCATGCTCTGACACTTTCACGAGATAGGATGGACTAAAACCACCCTCAGTAGGTGATGGAGAAGAAGCAAGTGAGAGGACTTCCGATCGCAGAGAGAAATCGGATGAAGTGGACGAGACTACCAGTTCTGAAGGGCGGACGGGTAGAGAAGGGGGGTGGAAACCTAGAGGGATCCAGGAGGAGCACCTAGGAGGCCGGCCATGGCCGGCTCCGGTGCCGCCAATGCCGGGAAATAGCAAAGGCGAAGTTTGAAAAAAACAAAGCCCTAGAGAGAAGAGAGAGATTCTGGTTCGGATGGAATCACCGGTTCCTTCCTTCTCTCAGGTTTTGATACATTCCTCTGGCTTGATAACTAGCATCCTCTGGGCCCGCTTAGAGAAGTAAGTACTGACCGTACCCAGTTGGTCTCTGGCCTTCGTTGGGTTGGAAAGGTCACCGACATTGTTAGGGATGACCATTGGTCTTGGCCTAATCCTTATGATTTGGAAGTTTGTCGACTTGCGGAGAACATGCCTCTCTATTTTCCTAACACTAGTCAAAAAGACTCTGTGCGATGGGACAGAAACGCAGATGGAAAATCTTGACTTGGTCCGCCTATTTTCTTATCCATCCTCCCAAACCGAAGATGAGCTGGGCCACGTTAGTGTGGGGCCCTTCCCACATCCCTGCACATGCCTTTACTCTTTGGTTGGCCATTAGAGGCAGATTTAGTACCCTTGATAGCCTTCATGGTGTCCCCACCCTATCCTCTAAATGCACTCTCTACAACACGGGTGACAAAGATCATGAGTATCTGTTCTTCTCCTGCCCCTTTTCAAAATCCTTATGGAACAAGATTCAAAGTTGAGCAGGACTTCATTGGCCCTTCCCTGAGTGGTCCCAGAACATCTGTTGGGCTGCACAAAAATGGAAGGGGAAAAGTTTTCTTGCCCTTTCAAAACGTCTCTCCCTTGCGGCCACGGTCTATTTCATTTGGAAGGAACGAAACAATCACATTTTTCAAAAATCCCCCCACAAGACATCTCCCATACCTTTTCCCTTATAATCAATGTCGTTTAGAACAAATTGAAAACCTCTTTAGAAGCTAATAGGTGTGTATCTCGGTCGCACCTGATTCGATGGAACATATAAAAAAAACTCATGTGCATAGGATTAAGGACCGGTACATTTGGACCCTAAAAGTGCCAGACTCAGCGTCTTGGTGTTGGAGGAAAATTATGAAGTTACGTCCTTTCATGCGTCCCCATACGAAATACTTAATTGGTGACGGGATCGATACATTTTTGTGGCTTGATAATTGGCACCCTCTGGGCCCACTGTGTGATGTAAGCACAGACCGGATCCGCTTGGTTTCTAGTCTGTCTTGGGATGCGAAAGTAAAAGACATTATTTCGGGGGACCGATGGGCCTGGCCTAACCCGTTTGATATGGAAGTCTCCCGTCTTATGGAAAACTTGCCCCCCTACTTCCCTAATCCTCGGCTCAGGGATTTTGTTCGCTGGATGGCCTCCTCTGAGGGTCATTTTTCGAGCTGCTCTGCCTATCAACTCTTCTATCCTCCAAAGGCAAAAATGCCCTGGGCCACACTGGTATGGGGTCCCTCCCACATTCCCGCTCATGCTTTCACCCTATGGCTAGCCATAAGATGTAGACTTAACACTCTTGACCGTATTCGTGGTGTCACCAATATATCTACCAAATGCATTTTGTGCAATATGAGGGATGAAAACCATAATCACCTTTTTTTCTCCTGCTCCTTCTCAGCCTCCTTATGGAGTAAAATCCAGCGACGGGTGGGCATCCAATGGCTTTATCCTGAATGGTCCCAAAATATCCTTTGGGCTGCAAATCAATGGAAAGGAAAAAACTTGCTGGCCCAGTCTAAACGCTTAACCCTTGTGGCCACGGTCTAGTTTCTCTGGAAAGAACGCAACAATCGTACATTTAAAAGCTCCCCTATCCAAGACACCACCCTTTTATATTCCCATATTGTTAATATTGTTCGAACCAACCTGAAAATTCATCTTGACACTTCCGGAGGGGTGGATCATTCCTTTCTGATTCGCTGGGACATATAAAAAAAAAAGGGGGTGGATGATATATATATATATATTTTTTATATTCATAAATACGTATATACATATATATCTATATCCCCACTCATATATTTTCATATATACTTATATTCCTTTTAACTACTATGCTGATGGTAGGTTGGTACGCCTACTTTCCCAGTGCTATCTCCTTTTTCAAGGATGTTGTTTGGCTAGTTGGTTGCTGGTCTTGGCCGGTTTTTCATCGTATACGCTATCCTTGTTTTCATGATTCTTTCATGGTGTGCTTGGGGTATGCCCGTGCGACTATATTCTACCTCTTAGCTGGTAAAATATTTGAAGTTAGAATATAGCTTTGTTTCCTTTGGTTTTCATTCAAACAAAAAAAAAGAAAGGAAAAAAAAAGGAAATGAAGGAAAAAAAATGGAAAAAAGGAAAAAAAGGCTGAAGTGCAGGTTTTCACTGCCAGTATGGTTGAATTCGGTTTGGCTTCCCTGCCTTGCTGGGTATGCGCTGCCGAAGATTTTAGCTGGCGAATTTTGGATCAGCAGATGTTGGCATTATGTTATGTTGCAATGAAGCAATTTTGGTGTTGACAATATGGTAGCTTGTGGTTTGCTGTTACCACCTACTTTGCTGAATTGTGATTTGTTGGTGTGAGTTCGGGTTGGTTTGTAGTTCAATCCACTTTGCTCTGCTGATGGAGCTGTCGGTGATGCTCGAGGGGAAATTCATTCCATGCAGCTCCTGAGACGGCTGCAGTTGAATTTAGCTGCCAAAAATTGATGCAGCTGGTACTGGCGTGGTATTATGATGTACTGGAGCAATGTTGATGTTGACAGATTTGGGGCTTCCACACAAAAGCTGTATGCTGCTGTTTGCATGAGCCTAGCTGGAGTAACATGGAGTTGGGCTGCTATTTTGTGCTGAAATCCAGCCTACCCAATGAATAATGGTGCTGAAAATTATGGCTTCTCATTTCCAGTGTGAGTGATAGAATATGGTGTGATGTTGATACTCTCCTTCGCTGAATGGTGGTTTGATGGTGTGAGTTTGGGCTGGTTTCCCTTCCACGCTGCTGCTATAGATCGATGCTGAGGCTGACAATAATGCTGCCCAAGGATATAACTGAAGGCCTGCCGGCCATGCAGACCTTGTGGGACTGAAGTTAACACTGCTTTGGCTGTTTTGCTGAGAGATATAAAATGGGATGTGGAGCTTTGGCCGAGGTTCCTTTTGGCTGAGGTAGTGTTGTGCCCGAGATGAGCAGAAAAAGACTGAGGATGAACACAGCCTTCTATGCCGAGTTGCTGTGCTGGTGTACTTCTTGGCGAAAGCTGTGTTATGCAATTATGCTGGGTTTCAATGTTTGAGATGCATTAGAAAGCTACCGGGCTCCCTTATGGCCGAGCCGGTGCTTGTTTGAGAGCTTGGGTGTTTCAGTTTTTCATTATTTTGAGATGCATAGGAAAGATACCAAGGCCCCTCATGGCAGATATGGTTTTGTCCGGGATGAGTCTTGTTTGTGCAGCCGGTATAGCACCGAGATGCCAAATGGCTGAGGTGGCTGCCAATAGTATGAGATGCAAATGTGGAGCTACATTAGCCTTAAAGCTAAAATGGTTTGCTGATTGTAGAATGCCCAAAGGAAACCGATGGCCTGCTACCTGATGCTGCTGCTGAAGCAATGGTCCTCTACTGCCCATGGCATGTAGCATGCTGGGGCTGGTTTCCGATGCTAAATAGCGAGAAGCAGCTGCTAGGTGAAGTGGAATGCTGCAGTTGCTCTCTTTGTTGTGTTATGAAGTTTGGTGTGGAGCCATGCCGTTCGAAACCTCCTACTGGAAAGTGCCGAGGTGGTATGATTTTGTCAGCAATTTCGCAATGGACGGGGATGATGCATACTGCCCATGATATGCCTTGGTCGAGATGCCCTATCTCGGCTTCCTACCGAGATGTATGCCCGGGAGGGGTTGCTTTTGACCGAGGTCATTATGGCCGATGTGGTGTGCGCTGTACTGTAATTTTGCTTGTGTATTTTCGGTTGTATTTTTATTTTTTCATGGCTTGGGTCATGGTCTGAGATTATGACATGTTCATAAGGTTTGGGGTACACCCCATTATATTTGTTCTAATTCCAAGTCGGAATAACACTTGGAGTTAGCACAAAGTTTTGTATCTTTCTTTTAAATTTAATGCATTTTACTTAATTACCAAAAAAATAAATAAATCAAAAAGTACTGTATAAGAAGTGCCACAAATGGAAAGAATACCTTAAACCACATTATCTGATGCCTTTGCTTCACCTACTGTCATCGCAAAGGCCTTTCCTTGGACGACAGGCTTGGGAGTGAGGGCCTTCTTTGGATGAAGGCATTCCTTGATCTTGTGCCCCAACTTGCCACAATTAAAACTGACGCCCAGTAACTTATATATATATATATATATATATATATATATATATTTTGGTAAGTGATTTGGATTAATGGGAGAAAAATTTTACAAGTAATGATCTATCTCTAAGTGTTTTTCCAACTTGGGGATAAACCATAAGCGCTAGGGCATGCCCCGCGCACATTGATACATCGAATGAAACCAACAGAAAAACAAAAATGCTAGTATTCACTCAATACAATCAAAACGCTCCAACATCAAGAGAGCGGTTCCTAAACAAATCATGCAAATCCATGGGCAAGCAAAAATTGGCAAATGGTAGAAAACCGGTCACCAACTACTACATCATCTACGCCAAAATGGAACTTCATGCCAGCCATAGGCCATTCTGCTCACTTGGTGAACCAAATCCGAACGGAAACAGACTTCCATCAAATCAAGTGCCACGTGCCATCACGCACAAGACAATGGATCTTGCATCTGCCGCTAGAAGGCAACATCACTCCACGGCAGCATTCAGCTACTAGAAAGCAAAAGCCACTCTGGCTTTTAAAAGGCATAAGGCCACTCCGGCCATAAGAGGCACAAGGTCTCTCCTGCCCTCAAGCCTCACACAATTTACTTCGGCTTTCAAGACGCACAACGCAACTCCGGCTTTCAAGGCGCCACAAATCACTCCGGCTTTCAAAAAGCACAAGGCAACTCCGGCCAACAAGAAGCACAATTCAACTCCGGCCTTAAATCTCTCCGACTCTTAAGAAGCACACTCCAACTCCGGCCTTAAATCACTCCGGCCATTAATCTTATCAAAAATCACTCCGGCTTCCAAGAGAGTAAATCAACTCCGGTTTTTGAAAGGCACAAGGCCACTCCGGCCTCAAGAGACGCAAGGCCACTCCGGCCTTCAAGAGACGGAAGGTCACTCCGGCCTCAAGATACGCAAGGCCACTCTAGCCTCAAGAGGCACAAGGCCACTTCGCCATATCTCGCTCAAGCGCAATAGCATATTGACAACCAAAGAAACTTGACAAACCGCCAATCGGTGTCAGGTAGGCCCTCAACCCCCAAATTCCAAAGCGGCTCGAGGAATACAAACCGGGTCAAGTCACCATGCCGGGCACTAGGGCCACGTCGCACACACGCCAAAGCAGCGATCCACCATTCGGTGTTTCTCCGAATTTTTTCGAGAGGAGCATACCATTGATTGCTTCACCGAAAGTCGACCAATTGGAAAGGTCTTCAACGCATCGAAGGATCAAAAACATCCAAACAAGTTCAAGGCCTGTTCTACAGCACCACCACCAAATAGCCCCAAACCAGAGCTGCACGAACATCCCCCATACCGTCCAGTAGGTAGGAACACACAGGTAGAGGATCAACAGAACCAGCAACAGAGGACATTCGAATGCTCCCGAACCAAATGACAGTGCGACAACTAGAAAGGGCTTCGATGCAGCACACCAGCAGTTCAGAGAGCACCGCATCAGTAGGAACTCCATCGACCAAACAAGGCCTCGGCCAGCTCTTTGGCACCCCAGCCGAGAGAACCCTAACCAGTAGCCGCAGGCACCCCCAATCCCGTCCAACAGAAGGCACACACACGAGAGGGGCTTCGAGAGCGCAGCACAAGACAAATATCGACAGATCCAACGAAAGCACTAGAACAAAGGCTTTGATCTGCAGCTCCGAAACCAAAGAACGCAAGACAGAGAATCATCTTCACCCGATCGTAAGAGGCAAGCTGTCTAGGTTACACAATCCCTAAAGAACCAAAGCCAAAGCTTCCATAAGAAATCGAAACAGGACTCTCGGCCAGAGCAACCGAGCATGGAAACCGGCCCGGATCCGAGAGATGAGAGACCCAAATAAATCGATTTGAAGCTGAAATTAGATATTCTAAAGTTGAAATTTAAAGAAAAAAATAGAAACCGTAGAGAGTCCAGAGAGTAGCGGAACTACTCTCTGATACAGCCACTACTGGTGAAATAATGGCTCGAGCAAAAACCCCAAACCGCTATTACACGAGCACCGGGCGCCAAGGCAACAGCTCCAACAGACAATAAAATAGGCCAATGGGCAAGATCCATCATCCCAATATGAAACAGCAAAATAAAAGTGGGAGAATCGGTTCGAGCTCACAGCCACAGACGAAGCCTCTGAGGAGTGGAGTAGAAAACCGGGAGGGAGCTGGGCGGAGATCCAAGAGATCGTCCATGGCCGGCTCCGGTGCCGCCCGGCAGAGGAGGCAGAACCCTGGAGCCCCGCGGTAGAACCCTAGGCACGCAGTTCAAATTTTAAATTTTGAAACCTAGAGAGAGGGGAGAGCACCTCTCTCTAGAAGGGACGAGTGCCGATTTTATGCCCAGTAACTTATAACAGGGCTTGTTCTCGTGTGTCTTCCCACAATGTTGACTTGAGCTGGCCGAAGCTTGTGAAGATGATGCAGTTTGACTACCCTTCTTCTCTGAATCTAGCTACCTTATTCTCTTAGATGATCTCTCAAAACTCGTGCTAATGCTAGCACCAACTCCACTCTTACCTGGTGACTGCTTCTCGAAGAACTCTTCTTGGGCAAGCTCTTGCTCATGGATCAAAGCACGATCCAACATGTTCACATAAGTCAACAACTTTAAGGTCACTAACTGCTTGCGAATATTATTCCACAAGCATTGTAAAAACTTCCTAGCCTTTCTCTTTTCGTCGTTGATCATGTACGGGGCAAACCGCAACAACTCTGTGAACTTGGTATCGTACTCGACTACAGTCCGAGAACATTGCGTCAAGCAAATGAACTCCTCCTCCTTTTGAACACAGAGGTTGGATAGGAAATATTTCTCCATGAATGCTTTCTCGAACATAAGCCAGGTAATTTCATCCTTTGACACTCCCAAAGCTCTCTTCTTCATTTGCCACATGTGGTGCGCCTCGCCCTCTAGTTGGTAAGATGCAAATAGAACCCAGTCCCCCTCGGGACATCAAATAATACCGAATAGCTTCTTTAACTGTTCAAACCATGTGTTCGCTTTGATGGGATCAAGCTCACCCAAAAACTCCGGGGCTCTCTCCTAGATGAAACGATCATAAGCAAAAGGTCCAGGATTAGTAGGAGCCTACACAGGGGCCGAGCAAGAATAGGAGCAAGATTCCTTTACTCCATGTTCTCAATAATATTCGCCATTTGACCAACCCGACAAATTCAAATATTCAACTTCTCGATCTCATGGCTGACTACCTCCCCGCGAACCTCTCCATCTAGGTGGTGTGATCAGCTTTTGATGACACTTCAAAAACAATAACAATTACAAATTAGTCAAAATATCATACTCAAATTAAGACATTATAATCTACGCAATTAAATAGGACTTAAGACGAAACGATTTTTTTGTCCTCAAATGTTTCTTTCAATACAAATTTAGAAACTAGAGCCAAAACTTAAAATATTTAAATTCTACATAAAATTTGGTAGAGTTTCCTTTATAATTAGATGAAAATTAAAAATACAACCCGTGTAAAAATAAACCAGTACAAGTACACAACTATTCAATTATCACAACACACCCTACAACACACATGTATAGGACCACAAGTGCCATAACCATCAACACATATTTCCATCACTAACATAGGATCATCAAACGCCATGTCTTTCCCCATGGCTTCAATCCTATCCACTATACTAACAATTCAGAATAAGAGATGTTGTCTAGGACCTGTACAAATCCTGAAAACATATAGCAGAAACTGAACTATATCCAAAATAATTATTCCTGCAGAAGCATATATCCCTATTCCATCACATGCATAACATGCATTTCCTAAATAAGATCCATACACACAAGATCCATGCACAAAATCAGGTATTACATTCAAGCTAGTCTTCTTAAGATCCTCAAAATAATATCAAGTCTTCCAAAGTCTATAGCTAAGCTTTGACTACTCATTTTCATTTGGAACTAACTCTACTGTGTGATCTGAAGTGAAAAAAATGAAACAGTGAGTCGAAACTCAACAAGGTATAGTAAAAACATGCAGTGTAAATCTCGTTATGCATAACAGAAGTACAGATATGCAAAATCATGGAAGTAAAGACATAAAAGTATGGGCATTCATAAACCATATAAAGCATGCCTTCGAATTCATGAATCAATATAACGAGCATTAGAAATCAGAAGCTTTTTTTATTTAGTAATTAATTTTTATTAATGAAAAAGAACAAAAATACAGAATCAATATTCTATCTTCAAGTATTTTGCTAACTTGTATTTAGTACAAAGATGCTAGGGTATACCCTAAGCACTATTAATCATGTCATGAAATCTAAGGTAAAGTAACAAAAATGAAGGAAACAATCAGAGTAACATCTGCCAAAGGCGTTCAACCAAGCCATCTCCATGCATGTTAGCAAACCAAACCCGGCAAAACATGCATGTCGGTAATATTCAACAAACCGACAAACTGTCAACACCAAAGGTGCTTCAGCACACAACGCGTACAGCAGTAGCAACCATTGCTGGCAGCCTTATACTTCACCAACATTCACGAAAACTCCGTACTATTCTTCGCCCCAAGATTCTGGCAACCATTGCTGACATGGAGCTTTGGCTGTGCTGAGCATTTCGGCTCCTACATTCACTATTTCCCGGTTGGGTGTAGGTGTATGGTGCTTTTAGCTGACTATTGGAAAAAAAATGAAATGAAAAAAAAAGAGTAGAAGGAAAAAAAAGAAAATAAAAGAAAGAAGGACGTTTCTTGGGCGGTAAACTTGTTGACCAGCTTTAGGTGTTTGACCAGTCAACTTGTTAACCAGCATCATGGATTGCGGAATGCGCCATAGTTCGCCTTGATGGGTTGCCTAGTTGAGCTATGTAGTCGTTTTGGGGACTCATCTGTAATCTGGTCCCTCTCTCCTGCTTGGCTAGTTGGGGTTCCTACGAATTGCATTTCTGTTGCCGAGTGGGGTGCGTGCTGTTTGAGTTTTTCCCCCCGCTGTTTTTTCTGACGTGGGTGCATTGGCAGTGCAGAGCATTCCGACTCCTACACTCACTCTATCCCGGTTGGGTGTAGGCATTTGGTGCTTATCTGCTGGCTATCGATTTTGGGTTGTGCTCTTGGATTTTGACTTTTTGATATATATTTATAAAAAAAAGGATGTACTTATTGATATATATATTTTGGGTGGATTGGGCTGATGTGGACGTGTTACCTTAAGGCCCGGCTGACGTGGATAGATGGCTAGTGTTTTGCGAGTTTACTATTTCACGCGGGGTCTGAGTGCCTGAACGTAGTTTTTCTCTCACAATATCCCAGAATGGGATGCCTGATGACTGGGACGAATCGCTATGCTGGGCACACCGGTCCTTCTTTCACACATTCCTGGTTTGGGCAGTTTGACCATTTTTGTGACTTGGAGGATAGAAGAGTGTTCCAATGCACTCTTCGATTTTGAGGCTGCTGATGGGCTGGTTGGCTGAGGGTCTTGGCCGGTTGTTATTTCCCTGTATACTTTCTTTTCGTTTTCATGTTTCTTTCATGGTATGCTCGGGGAATGCCCTAGTGGCTTTATTCTATCTCTAAGTTGGCAAAATACTTAGAGTTAAAATTGTATTTTGTATATTTATTTTAATTTAATTAAATTTTTAATTACTTACCAAAAAAAATAATAATTTGGACTGGTTGACCGGTTTGCATATTTCTACTAATTCAGACTTTTAGGCAATTTGGCTGCTCCTGTGCCATTTTTCCAGTTTGGTGATTTGGCCACTTTATGCCAGTTCCCCAAGAAAAAAAAGGGGATCCCTGACTAGGTATGTTGTTCTTTTGCTTGGATTGTAGGTATGCTTATTCATGCCAGGAACGGATGGCCTTATTGGAAGTCCTGTGTAAGCATAGTGCTAGGTTTCAAACAAATGACCGCGATTGTGATTTGATTGAGAAGTATGGAAAGAGCTGTGATTCCGGTGGCTGAGCTGAATAGGGCCTGGTACTTTCCCAGGCAATTTTGAACTTTTCGAGATACTAGACTTGGGTAGATTAGTCTGATGTGATTCAGCCAACTGCTTTGGGATGTCTCCAAAATCACTTGAGCCCTGATGGCTTAGTTGCTGCGAAGGTCTCATCTTTCGCTCTTTCCAAATCCCCTGCCCACCACCAGAAAGTATCTTTGGGGACAGGTAACCTCACTCACGCCTCTTTACCTAGTTCGGAAAGCTTAGATGAGAAGGCCAGTAACTCTTCTTCACCGCGGGTTGATAGAGTCCAAAAGGATGGAGAATGCCTTATTTAGCTTCTGAAATATTCCCCTGCTGAAGGTAGACGGTGATATTGCTTTAATTTTCCCTCCTTCTGATGTTATTAAATCTGGGGAGGAGTGTTGGGGAGCCACTTTGGCTGGTCATTTCTATGGTCGACCGCTGCATTTCAGGGCAGTAAAAATCATAGCTAGGAAAATTTAGGCTCATTTTGGATTATGTCATGTTGCTGAATTGGATAATGGCTTTTTCTAGTTTCAGTTTTCATCGGCAGCTCAGATGGAAATGTGTTTAAATGGAGGCCCTTGGACCTTCTCAGGATGCTTATTGTTACTCAGAAGATGGAAATTAGGTATACCTCTGACTAGAGAGCAATACATAGCTATTCCATTGTGGATAAAGCTGCAAAACGTACCAGTGGAATATTGGACTCCGTTGGGGCTTAGTTAGATTGCCGGTGCCGTAGGGAAACCCATCTAGATGGATTCCAACACTGCCACAATGGAGTGTTTGAAATATGCCCGTATATGTGTTGAGGTGGGAATTGATTCTGCTTTTCCCTCTAAAATTAGGCTTTGTTCTTGGATGAACAATAATTGGACGAGTGAGCTAGCAATTGAGGTGGAATCGGCTACCAATGGAAACTAGAGAGAGGGGGAAACAGCCAACCTATTTGAAATAATGTATCCCAATGCAAATCATATTCAGAATTTAGGCGTATAGGTCAGCTGCTGTCCCTCCCATCTGCTTTGAATGTTCATCCAGGTTCTGAGAAGACCCAGAAGCAACCGAAGTCTGCTCCTGCAATTCAGACCTTGAATGTCTCTGAGACTCTTTAGTTGGAGGAAGCTATCAATCTTCCTAGGATTAGCTTGGGTTATGATGGGTCAGAGTCTAGGACAGTATGTGATTCTAATCATAGAGCTTCATATTTGCTATAAGTGGGGAATAGTGGAGTTGGAGTTGTAGAGTCTACAAATGCAGAATACTGGAACCAACAATGCAGGATTCCCACAGATGTTGGCCCCCCTCTTTCCCACCTAGGTGAGTTTAGTGATGCTGATAGAGTGACCTCTGCTTGTAAGGCTGCTAGAAAACATCCTAAATCGGAACCATTGTCGAGCAGCTCAAATTCTACTTTGCATCATAGTCCCTTGTCCACTCCTATGAAGCATGAGAGGGAGTAGTGTACGATGCAGCAGGGAAGCATGGGAACGAGAGGTGACCCAGCAAATCCTTGTGATGCTGCTACGGATGGCTCTTCCCCTCTAGATTCCTAGAGTGATCCCGGCACTCCATTGACTCTTGTCCCAACAATAGTAGCGGGTTTGAATAGACAAAAACAGAAAAGAAAGAAAAAACAAAAATAACATCTCAGTCAACCCCAATGATGTGGAAATACTCAAAGGGGTGTGTTATTATGTGGCTCTGATCATGGATGTGCTGGAAGCTTGGTGGCCGAAGTAAGGTATACTCTGCATGTTGATCATCTTGAAGAATTGAATCAGGCTCATTTGTCTCCCCTCCAGCAAGATGGCAACTTGGAGATAAACCAAGGAGCAGTAGGTATGCCCCCAATTTCATATGCTGAAATGTTGAAGCATGGTATTGGTTTTTCTCCTGCTGAGACAAAGCAGACCCCTCGTATTGCCTCCCCTAGACCCTTAATTGAATGTGTTGAGCTGGAGGTTTCTTGTGGCGATCTGAAGACAATTTTTTTTGGTAAGTAAGTAAAATGCATTAAATTTAAAAAAGTTACAAAACTTTGAGCTAACTCCAAGTATTTTTCCGACTTGAAATTAGAGCAAAGACCATAGGAAGTACCCCAAAACTCATTAATAAGTCCTGATCTGAGACCAAGACCCACGATATGAAAAAAATAAAAAAACAACCGAAAACACATCAGGTCATGGAAGATCATATTCTCCCAAATAAAGGACACTAGCTTAGCCTACTAACGGCGGTAGTGGTTACGTACATAGCAAACAGCATCAAACGTGCTAGGTGCAGACCGCGCATCGGCATATATAGCAGATCGGGCGAGAACAGAACATCATTCCAAACCGGCATTTTATGCCAAATGGGCAAAAAGCTACCAGCCGGCAACCAAGGCCTCGCTGGCCACATCAGCAAGGCCATACCTTCCACACCACCAGCCGGGCAATTATAGCAGATGGTAACAAAACGGCACAAGAGGCATACGGGCTACATCAGCCAGGCATCAAACTAGCCGTAAGCCAAGCCGGGCAAAGAAACAAACTGGCAGAGCACAGCATCAAAAATGCTAGGTGAACCAAATTGTCCACATCAGCCGATGGAGCATGTAGCCCAAACCGGGAGCGAGAGAGAGAAGGAACTGGAATGCCCACATGGCAGCACACCAGACCACTTTTCCATGCCGGCATTTCCATGCATTATGAAGCATACCAGGCAATACACAACAACAAACGTGCTAAGCGAACCAAATTGTCCACATCAACGAATGGAGTAGGTTGCCCAAACTGGGAGCGAGAGAGACTAGGAACTGGAATGCCCAGGCAATACATAAGAAACGCCTTGAGGCCGGCCACCCTATACCTCGGCTATCTGGATTTTCTTAGCTAGTTGTCCATGGCTTCTTCTGCTTCACGGCTCAGTGGTTCGTTGCGGGTTTTGTTTGGTATCTTGCTGATGTGGTCCAGTCTCCATTTGCCCAAATTGGATGCTCTCCGTGTTCGTTATTCTTGGCTTCCTTTGTATCACAACTCAGTGGTTCGTTGCATTTATTGATTTGGTATCATGTTGCTGTGGTCTAGTGATCCAATTGCCCGTATTGGAAGATCTCCGTGTTAGGTATGCTGTTTGCCGGATGCCCTATGCTAATGCCGTATTACTACTGTTGCTGATTTGCCAAACATACCGCTAAAAGTCGTTCTATCATGCTGATGTGCTCTTTCGGTCATGCGGAAAGCTCAAGGCTGACTTGGTAGTTGGCTCTTTGGTCAGCGTTTGTTTTCCTTCTTTGTATGTTTTCTTTGCTTTCACAGATTATTTCATTATATATTTGTGCTCGGGGTATACACTTGCGGCTTTCTTCTACCTCTAAGTCGGCAAAACACTTGGAGTTATAGCTTAGTTTATATACATTTTGCTAATTTAATTCAACTTTACTTACTTACCAAAAAAAAAAAGAAAGTATGATTTTTTCGGTAGACAGCAATAGGCCGGATTAAAAAAAAATGCCTTGAGGCAAGGTCACCCTATTTTCGGCTATCTAGATTTTCTTGGCCAATTTTCCATGGCATCTTCTGCATCACGGCTCAGTGGTTCATTGTGATTTTTGTTTGGTATCTTGCTTATGTGATCCGGTCTCCATTTGCCCGAATTCGATGTTCTCCATGTTTGTTATTCTTGGCTTTCTTTGTATCACGGCTAAGTGGATCGTTGCGTTTATTGATTTGGTATCTTGCTGCTGTGGTCCAGTGATCCAATTGCCTGTATTGGAAGATCTTCGTGTTAGGTATGCTGTTTGTCGAACGCCCTATGGTAATGCCATATTGCTACTGTTGCTGATTTGTCAAACATAACGCTGAATGTCGTTCTATCATGCCGATGTGCTCTTCCGGTCATACGGCAAGCTCGAGGCCGACTTTGTAGTTGGCTCTTTGGTCGGTGTTTTTTTCCTTCTTCGTAAGTTTTCTTTGTTTTCATGATTATTTCTTTGTATATTTGTGTGACAGATCGGATTATTTTTCCAATAAATAACCTCTGTCAATGGTAACACAAACTAATACCCATAATTAACTTATGGATTCTATAGAAATTTCGGCAAAATTTTCTCTGTAACTGGACGAAAACTTAAAAAAAATACAACCTACTCAAATACAACTGTGCAAGCACACATCTAACCAAAATAATCAATACAAAGCCTACAACACAACACATAGGAGCACAACATCTGCTATATCATCCATGGCTCCAATACAGTACTCCTATCTATTGTATTAGATCTAGAGAGGTGCCATCTAAAATAAAACAAAGCTCAAAACATCAACATAAATGCAAAAGTGTAACTAAATCATCAAAAGCTACGGAAGCTTAACAAAACCATGATATATAATAACAAGCCACCTTCAACCATGAGTGGTCGTTACATTCCATTACAACAATATGACCAAATCTTCAATGTACTTGATGTCCAGCTAACCTCTTCAAGCAAGTCTCTCTCCTTACCCTAACTAATCTAGTGCCGGCTAAGTGTTCTCATCTGGAAGGAAAAACAGCAAGAGTGAGCGTACAGCTCAGCAAATATAATCATACTCAATACTTGTAGGCAAATAATAGAACAACAGGAATGGGGGGAATACAAGCAATCTCAATAATCATGAATCAGGAGAGGGAATAGGAAACATCTGAAATCACTAAATTCTCACGGTTACATCGATTTGGCATTATTCATTTTCATCATTATATCATCTTTGCGGACCCGAGCTAGTAGGCCGTACTAACCAACGATGCGAGAGAACGAGGAAAGGAATGTGTTCGCTACACATTCTAAAGCCACGGCTACATTTTAGGTCTGCAGCACTCGACCATCGGTTGTATCTCCACTATGCAACATTTAACCAAACGGCTACATTTTAGGCCTGCAGCACTCGGCCAACACGCCCCATATCCCCCGGGGATCAGGGCAAACCTCGTTCTTCCATAGTAGTTTCCTAAAGCGTACCACAAACATCACCCGCTTCCACGAGCGGCCAGAATACGTGGCCATGTATTCCTCGGGTTCACACCGCGATGGACATGGTAAGCTAAAGAATAGTACCCCTATGAATCATGGTCCTAGTTTCAAGATTAGTTCCAACACTTGGAGAGGAAAATCCACATTTGACATACACATTCACAACTCAGGAAATCCCATTCCTATCACATACATCTCCATCCAGAAGATCATTCCATCACACTGCACAATGTGGATTCCCTTCCATTTACTTGCTTGGTTCACAACTTTCTGTGGGACTCAATCCTCTTATTCTTAACAAATCATTCCAAGTTCACGAGGGAGATTAGGATTTCATACCTCTGATGATCCCATATCATTTAGAAGCCTCCGAGACTCATTCCCTTGCTTCGGGTACACGGATACAACTTTTTGGGGCTTACATTACATTGAAACATTTAGACATCACTTTCATAACAATTAAATGAGGGCAAAGCATGTAAATTTCTCATTTATTTTCGGATGAACAGTGTCAGGGGGCTTTTAGAGCATCCGGACGCCGCGAGCGGCTCGATACTTATGAAATCGGACGTCCGATTGATACATATACACAATTGGGACGTGGTGATTCATCTTTTGGGGTCGATTCAACATACAACGAAGGTGGAAACATGCAATTTCCCCCTTTACACTCGGATGAACAGTGTCAGGGCCAATTTCGAGGGCCCAGACACCACGATCGGGTCGAAACGTGCGAGATCGAACTCGCGGCTGATATATATACATACTTAGAACGTGGGGATTCACATTTTGAGGTCAATATCACGATACGTGGAAGAGAGACGGGAAATCCCCAATTTCGTGGGTTAGGGTTTCGGTGAAACCAAACCAAGTGGATCGGACATGATTCGAACAACTAACTACATATCCCTTGATCATTAATCATGGGTTTCAAGATTCTAACATTAATAATGGGTATCGATACAAAATACCCAATCAAATCAAACAAAACATCGAAAGAGAACGAGAAGTGAGTATGAGAACACTTGTCTCGGCGCGTGCTTTCACCTTTATAACTAGCTCTCAGACGGATTTGGACTCCACGGCCTCGATCTCCACCTTTCTCTCACTAAAACTGGCACTCCTTCTCTCTCTAGAAGCTTCTGGGATCGTGGGAAAAATGAGAAAAAGGAAGAAGCTGCAACTTAAAAAGGCGCCACCGCTCGAGCGTGCCTCGAGCGAGCATCAGGCGGCCGCAATTCTTGAAATCCCTCTCAAGCAGAGCTTGAGCCGCCAGCGGGCGGGAGCAATTCTGGAAATTGCGCTCGAGCCACGGCTCGAGCGTGCAGCAGGCGCAAGCCTGCTGGCAGCACTTCAGCAGCACGAACCCGAATTCTCTCGATTTTCCTTCCGATACCTGATCTTATTCGTTCTATAGGCCTAGTCTTGATCATTAGCATACTAATTACCTCATCATTATCAAGTTTTCAGACCCGTAACCTCACAATTTGTGCTCGTGGTATACCCTAGTGGCTTTCTTCTACCTCTAAGTCGGCAAAACACTTAGAGTTAGAGCTTAGTTTATGTACCATTAGCAATTTTAATTCAACTTTACATACTTACCAAAAAAAGAAAGTATGATTTTTTTGGTCGGCAGCAATAGGCCAGATTAAAAAAAAAAGTCGCTTTGAGGCCGGTCACCCTGTTTCCCGGCTATTTGGATTTTCTTGGCCAGTTTTTCATGGATTATTCTGCTTCACTGCTCAGTGGTTCGTTGCGAGTTTTGTTGGGTATCTTGCTGATGTGGTCCAGGTCTCCTTTGCCCGGATTGGATGCTCTCCGTGTTCGTTATTCTTGGTTTCCTCTATATCACGACACAGTGGTTCATTGTATTTATTGATTTGGTATCATGCTACTGTGGTCCAGTGATCCAATTGCCCGTATTGGAAGATCTCCGTGTTAGGTATGCTGTTTTCCAGACACCCTATGCTAATGTTGTATTGCTACTGTTGCTGATTTGCCAAACATACCGCTGAAAGTCGTTCTATCGTGCTGATGTGCTCTTCTAGTCATGCGGCAAGCTCGAGGCCGACTTGGTAGTTGCCTCTTTGATCAGCATTTGTTTTCCTTCTTTGTATATTTTCTTTGCTTTCATAGATCATTTCATTGTATATTTGTGCTCGGGTATACTCTAGCGGTTTTGTTCTACCTCTAAGTCAGCAAAACACTTGGAGTTATAGCTTTGTTTATGTACCTTTTGCTATTTTAATTCAACTTTACTTACTTACCAAAAAAAAGAAAGTATGATTTTTTCAGTAGGCAACAATAGGCCGGATTAAAAAAAATGCCTTGAGGCAGGTCACCCTATTTCCCAGCTATCTGGATTTTCTTGGCCAGTTTTCCATGGCATCTTCTGCATCACGACTTAGTGGTTCATTGTGATTTTTGTTTGGTATCTTGCTGATGTGGTCCAGTCTCCATTTGCCCGAATTGGATGTTCTCCATGTTTGTTATTCTTGGCTTCCTTTGTATCACAGCTATGTGGATTGTTGTGTTTATTGATTTGGTATCTTGCTCTGTGGTCTAGTGATCCAATTGTCCGTATTGGAAGATCTCCCTGTTAGGTATGTTGTTTCCTGGATACCCTATGCTAATGCTGTATTGCTATTGTTGTGGATTTTCCAAACATACCGCTGAAAGTCGTTCTATCGCGCTGATGTGCTCTTCCGGTCATGCGGCAAGCTTGAGGCCGACTTTGTAGTTTGTCTTTGGTCGGCATTTGTTTTCCTTCTTTGTAAGTTTTCTTTGCTTTCACAAGTTATTTGTTTGTATATTTGTGCTTGGGGTATACTGTAGTGGCTTTCTTCTACCTCTAAGTCGGCAAAACCCTTCGAGTTAGAGCTTAGTTTATGTACCTTTTGCTATTTTAATTCAACTTTACTTACCAAAAAAAAGTACAATTTTTTCAGTAGGCAGCAATAAACCGGATTAAAAAAAAATGCCTTGAGGCCGGTGACCCTGTTTCCCGGCTATCCGAATTTTCTTGGCTAGTTTTCCATGGCTTCTTTTGCATCACGGCTCAGTGGTTCATTGTGATTTTTTTGATTATTTTGCTGATGTGGTCCAGTCTCCATTTACCCAAATTGGTTGTTCTCCGTGTTCATTATTCTTGGCTTCCTCTGTATCACATCGAAAGAGAAAAGTTAGTGAGCATGAGAATACTTGCCTCGACGCGTATTACCACTTTTATAACTAGTTCTCAAACCAATTCAAACTCCACGGGCTCGATCTCCTCCTTCCTCTCTCTAGAATCGGCGCTCCCTCTCTCTAGAAGGGTCTGGTTTGTGGAAGAATGAAAATCACGAAGCAGCACACGGCTTTAAAATGGGTTGGCGCTCGAGCGCGCAGTGAGCGCGCGGCGTGCGTAGCCTTACTGTCCAGGCCAGCTCGAGCACGCAGCGAGCACAGACAATCTGCATTTTGTACTCTCCATGGGCTAGAGCCCACGGAGGATGCGGGTCAGGCCCGCAGCAAGCTTGCAACAAGCCTACTTCATGTTTTTGCCATTCGGGACCCATTTTGACCATTCTAACCTAATCTTTCACATCATTGGAACTTAGTTTTGATTATATAACATTAATAAGTCATGATTATCATAATTTAAAACCTAAAATCTTATTTACGAATTAATATTTCATGGCTTACAATTTTCGTTCCCGATTCACCAATTTCGGCTCTTTGAGCTTTTCAATCCGATTCTTCCCGTACCTTTTGACCACAATTCACTTATATTAACTTAATTACCTTCTAATTATTATGTTCTTAGCTTGAAATCTCACACTCTATCTGTTTTTTCCTAAAACCTTAAGTTGAGACTCGAACTTCTGTTCCTGTTTCTGTAAGACGGAATCATTTGAGGAAAAAAAATTCGTTCTATCACAATTGGTATCAGAGAAATGAGATACCTTCGAAAATGATTTGAATTGTAAGCGAAAGCTTAGGAAATAATTCTAACAGACCGAATCTAAAGGGATAGACATAGGATGATTAAGTTAGTTGAATAAATCCTAGGTGTTGTAGCTAGCATAAATTAGGTGAAGACATGAGTTAAATTAATTGGACTTTATCATTTTAGTCTGGTAAAGCAAGCTAGTACTAAGTAGGACAAGGACATTGAGTCTAGGAAGTTTCGTATCCTAGTCAATATTGGAGCCTGATTGAAATCTGATCGAGCTGCTTTTTTTTAGAAGTTGAAGTATTAGGTGGAGAAATGGATGATGGCAGAGCCTTGAAACCTATGGGAACATAGCCAAGGGTTATAAGGTTTGATTCGGGGAAATCTGATCTGGAATCTTTTGAGGTTAGCGGTTCTGGGATGATTGAATTGCCACTAATCGAGGCCGTTTGGGATAAAGACTATATGTCTGGACGGATAGATACGGTGCCAGGATAAGGATTCTGTTGAACCATGAGAAGATGATTGATTATAGGAAAAATATGGAGGGTCCTTCGAATAATTCCGTGGGAATAATCAATCTGATCAATATTTGGGACAATGATGCAGTTGGGCTCAAGATAAAAGAAAAAAGTAATTTGGTTGAAGAAATCTAGTTGGCTACCTATAGCTTGAGTATGAGATAAGCCAATAGTGGGCTTTTTAGTGTTACGCTCTATCTTGTAGGAAGTTTTGAAGGCAAATTTTTGAAGAATTCTGTCTCTATATGACATTGGGATGTTTAAAAGTCAAAATTAGATAGTAAGTGAGTGCACAAAGAATATGAGCAAATTTGTATGAGCTCTAATGATACCAACCCTTAATGGGTAAATCCTTGTCTGATGAAATTATGCGTATAGGTGTTTGGTTTGGGTCTGTGGATGAATTAGTTGATCTCATCTTAAGCACCGGAACTTGAAGTGATACCAAGATGATTAGCAAATTGCCACATTAGTGTAGATGACCTTGAAGACGGTATCCTGATTTACAGTTGGGGTCAAAGGTTTTAAAGTATCAGATGAGTAGTAAAAAGAGAAGATTGGTTTTTCTGATCGGCAATGAAGGCTATTGTCAAGAAAGAGCCGGAATTGACATTGGTCTTAAGGACTCCAAATTGAATTGATGAGGCTATATAAGGAAATTATGAAAATTAAAAGTGTCCAAGAAACTAATGATCTGATGATTGAGAATCATTAAGTTTAAGATTAAGATATTCAAAAGAGATATGGTAGGGAATATTGTGGATTTTATATGGGCAAAGATTTCTATTGTAAAGGGATTTTTAGAAACATTGCTTTATTTGGGATGGTTTGACCGCAAAATTAGGAACTGCCTATGTTTTCTCGGGATGAAATAGAAGAGAATGTGATTTCAAGGAAATTATGTGTTTGCCCTGAAGTCACGTTTGCCCTAAAGATTTTGGATTATTTCCTAGTTGTATAGATATGTGTATGCTCATGGATTTTGTGAATTTTGGGAAGTGCGACAAGTAGTTAGATGAGTATTCAATTGGAAAAAGGAATGTTTGGTTTATTCGGTCAATATGGTGAAAGTGGAACTGATAATTTGGAACCGATCTTTCGGTGACGCGAATCCTCTTAGAGTTGAAATTGTGCTCGAGGATGCTGGTGTAAATCGTATCGAGAGAGTATGGTATCCTATAGGTTGTTAAATTTAAAAAGAGACAAGGTCTGTTGAGTCAAGGATGGGCGTTAAGTCCAATCAGAAATTGGGACTGCCCTTTTCTAAATGTTGGTAGGTAACTGTTCGGGAATATAGCTAGGAAAGTTTGAGAATGTATGTACTTGAAGGAAAAGACCTAGCCAATCTGTTTTAATGGGCAGTTTTGAAGTGATTGAAATCAACTTTAGTCTCTAAAGATTGTGTGAAATTGAAAGAGCATCGGTTGAGTGCTGTTAAGGAAACCTTAGAACCTCCAGAAAGTAGAATTTAACTAATAAACTAAGAAGTTGGCTTTGACAGTAATGTCTTTAAGAAAGATTTCGATTTCGTCATCTTTCACCAATAAATGATCACCCACAAGCAAAGTGAGGGACGTGTTCGTGAGGTGAAATTGCTCCACCTATAATAAAAAATTTTTGTGATGAGATTTTCGAGGACTTAGGGACAATTCCTTGAAAGAAATTAAAGGATTGTAAACCTAAAAATTAATAGTTACGATAGGTGGATCTCGGCATGATTCATAGGAGGCAAACGTTAGGATCGATTGTGGGTATTGGAAGCTTCCATTTGAGAAATTGTAGAATTTCTTTGGAGATAATTCTGATCTAATAATCTCAAGGATTAAAAGTAGTTATGTTATGACGGAAGGATGACCTTTGGAGATCAAGCAATCTGTTTAAGGATTATAATGATAGGCTTTGATACTGTTAAGGAAACTCTAGGATTATGCTTTCTTGTATTGCTTTTAGATTGATACTCTTGGGATAAGTGGGAGAGGAATCCCTAGTTAGAGATACTTTTTCATTGATTGAAATCAGTAATTGGAAGTCTTTGCTTAAGAATTGTGGATATTGTTCTGGGTGATAACTTGTCTAATAAATTAAAGGTCAGAATGGTTATATTATGACTAAAGTTGATCTTGGGATTTTGTAAGCGGATAGACATGTCTAAGATTATATGGATGAACTTCGGTATCTTGAAGGAGGAACGAATATCAGTACTGATCGTGAACGTTAAGGGTTTATAGCTTTGGTACTGGTAGTGAATTTATGGGTAAGTTCACTTAACTGAGGTGATAGGATGTTACATCCCTAAGTTAGAGAACAAAATCGTGTCTGAAGTGTGGAGGTCATGAAATTGAAAATAAAAAGCTATGTGGTCTTGTTATAAAAACAATCAAATGGTTCACCCACGGTGATTTCAAATGACGTATTTGGGTTGAACTAGTTGACTCGTTAATATACTGACGTGGTATTAAAGTTGTTAAGTGTATAGGTATTGAATTGGGCAATGAATCTGAAGCCACATTGAACCCGTGGTAACCGTATAAATTACAGTTTCTAATCTTGCTACGGTTTGAGGGTTTGTGGGAGTTGTTTCCCTCGGTATATAGACTTTGAGATTTTGAGGTTGTTAAGTGTTAGGGTCTTGAGGTCTTGAGCAATGGGCTGAGATTGTATCGAATCCTTTGTAACTATTATAGTTAGGACATATTATTCTACAGTAAATTGAGAATCTGTGAGAATTATCTCTATGGCATGGATATTTTAGAATCGGTTTTAATCAAGGCTATTGCATAAGTTGGATGTTCGGAAGGGAACATATACGTTAAGAAAATGTCGATTGGAGGACATACCAATGAAATGAAGAAAATGTAAATGATCCTACTTTTGAAGTTTAATTGTGACTTGAAATTTATATTGAGATTTTAACTAAGCTTGGTAAAAGAATTAAAATGCCAGGTTGTGGTAGTGGCAGTAAGCTGAAATCTAATAATTCAAAATTAAATGGTTGATCAGAGTACAAAGCGGTAAAGTGATGAACCTGTGTATATAATAAGGTTTAAATTAATGTTCAGAGGAAATACTCAATCTTGAGGTTATTAAGAAATGAAACGAGGTATTCTGCTTGTTTAAGGTTCGAACTTAAATTAGAAAAGTGGTTAATAAAATGGGTTTGTTTTCAAACTTAGTGAATTTTGATCTAGAAAAAACGTGTCAAATAATGAGGATCAAGGCAATTATGATATTTAAGGTTTTTTTAAGATAACCACTTGAATCTGGAAATGAATTGGAGACATTAAGAGGTTCCTTGTCCTTGAAAATTTAAAGATCGTTAAATTTCAAAGAAGAAATTGTTTTAAGTGTGAGAGAATGTGAGATCCTGATCTCGAAATATGATAATTATGGAATAATTAGATGAATGGAAATCATGTTTAGGTTTAAGAATGTGGCAAAATTTGGTACCAAAGTAAAATGAAGTGAAATGGGCCAAGGAAGCACAGGACGCTCGAGCATCGCTCGAGCCCCTAGGTGGGCACAAAAATGCACGAGTAACCGCTCATGGGCCGCCCAAGGCGAGGCTGTGACGGCCCGTACTTAATTACACAAATAAAGTCGCCATCAGATCTTAAAAGATAAATAATAAATATGGACATAAAAATTTTTCCCTTTCTTTTACACAGGATTGACTAAGGCCGAATTGCATGAGTTGGCCTTCTGATAAATTCCACATTAGGCCGGCCAACATTTAGCCGGACTTGAAAGTCTGAGATGCTTACTAAACCTTTCAATAACATTCACCACAAAGAAATCACGGAAACATATTAACAACATCCATAAAGTTATAAACAGCGGAATCATTTTACAATTTTCTCAAAATATCAAAAGGAAATAAATTAAGCTCTTCATTTAATCAGCTTTGACCAACCGAACTATTTGGCTACACCATAAGGTTCTACTCTACTTCGTCCTCCATGAGCCTTTCGTCATCTGAAAATAGTAAGAGTGAGCTACAAAACCCAACAAAATACTCACATGTAGAAAACAGAGAACATAAACATATATATATAAGTGAACATAACTTAGCATACGAAAATCATCATGTCTTTAGTTTCGAATTTCCTTAGTATTTTTCCTTATTATCTTGTCTTCTGAAAACTCATAAAACCATTAAAAATTCTTATCATCTTTAGGGACCAGACGGGAGCGGACAACATCAAGGACGGGTTGTGTGTAACCCCACAACCTAAAGTCGTATCCCCTCGTTATGCTCCCCGGGGTGGGAGGTAATGCCTTTAACCCGGCATACGGGGCCGTAGTCCATGGTTCTTATGCCACCAGAAAGTCCCCTCCCGTGGCCCAAGAGGCAATCCTCGAGTGTCACTCCAATATCCTTCATCCATCTTTAACAGCAAGTTTAATGGAGACTCGGTTCATAGTTCTTGTCCTTTAATGGCCATGCATCATAGATCGAAAGTTGAAAGTCGTAGAGTTTCACTTGCTCATCCATATTACATGCATTTTTCATGTTCATATAAATAGGCGGGAGTTCATTTTCATACAGAGGACCGGAGTTCCAAAAGCCGGAGTTCTTTTGTCAAAGCCGGAGTTCTTTTACATAAAAAGCCGGAGTTCTTTTACATAAAAATCGGAGTTCTTTACAATGCCGGAGTTCTTTTACATAAAAAGCCAGAGTTCTTTTCAAAGGCCGAAGTTCTTTTTCAACCAAGTTCTTAAAAGTCGGAGTGATCTTTCTTTAAAATCCGGAGCTCTAAAACTGGAGTGCTTTTTCTTTAAAAATCGGAGTTCTAAAACCGGAGTAATTTTTCTTTAAAAGACGGAGTACTCTTTCTTAAAAGGACGGAGTGCTTTTTCATCAAGGACGGAGCTCTTTTTCGTAAAAGGACGGAGTGCTTTTCCTTCAAAAGGATGGAGCTCTTTTTCGTCTTTTTTGTAAAAGGACGGAGTACTTTTCTCAGAAGGCGGGTTCTTCTGAAAATGCGGAGTACTTTTCTCAAAAGGGTGGAGCTCTGTTTCAAAGGCGGAGTACTTTTTCTTCAAAAACATACAATTTTCAAAGTTCATATATAAATTGACAGATAATCATATAAAACCGAACATCATGAAGTCCTTTCCTTAAACATGCAATTATCGACAAATAACCATAGTTTAAGCATCAGATATGAAAAAGACAGAATAAACATCATATAAGTTCATATAATGTCAAATATACTAGCATAGAAATCATGCATAGTCATGAACTTGAAAACAGGGGTGAGTATCTTGCCTGGGTTTCTTCTACTTTGCCTTGATCTTTTAGCCTTCCTTTACTAGAAACGCTGTTGCGTGCCTCTTTCTCATTTCTCTAGTTCTTATTTATAGGCTTTGAATCTGATGACTAGTATTAATGATTAGCCATACAGGGGAAATGTTTCATCATTAATGATTGGCAAATCCAAGGGGAATGTTTCATCATTAATGATTGGCAAATCTAAGGGGAATGTTTCATCATTAATGATTGGAAAATTCAAGGGGAATGTTTCATCATTTGACAAATCCAAGGAGAATGTTTCTTATTTATGGCGTCTATATTTTCCAAAAGTTCCCTTATTAATTAGGTCATTAATGGTTTTACATTTTCAAGAGGTTCATTAATTTCTAGTTAACTGAACTTAATTTAGATTTCTCATGTAAACACATTAAATTCTTGGTTAATTGAACTTATATGGATTTAGCTTTCTTATGTAAACACATTTCGGTCAACTATCAGTGTTGACCGAATTATTCTTACATGACTTCCGGTCAACACTTGTTGACTGGATCATTAACTTCGGCTTTACCAACCACAAGGCCACTTCGGCCTTCAAGGCCACTTCAACCTTACATGGCTGGATTTGATCAAGGAAATCCGGACTTCTTTTCATCAAGTAAGGGCCGAACTTGATTTCATCTTGAGGCTGATTTACTTTTCTTATTACATTTTTCCGGTCAACTGGCGCTGACCGAATTATAAGGACTTGATGACTGAAATTTCCTATGTTTTAAAATCCGGGCCGTTACAATCTCTCCCACTTATAGAAATTTCATTCTTGAAATTTTAAATAAAGTTACTAACCTTGAGAAAATAAATAGGGGTATTTATTCCGAATCTCTTCCTCTCGTTCCCAAGTTGCCTCTTCGGGAGTGTGATTCTTCCAGAGCACCTTTATTAGAGCGATTGATTTGGAGCGTAGTCTCTGTTCCCTTCGATCCAAGATTTTCACTGGTTCCTCTACACAGGACAAGTCCTTGTCGATTGTCAAAGGTTCATACTTAATTACATGAGTAGGATCATGGACATACTTCCGGAGCATTGATACGTGAAACACGTCATGTACTTCTGCCATGTTCGGAGGTAGTGCAAGTCTGTAAGCTACTTCTCTGACCCTTTCGAAAATTTCAAAAGGGCCAATAAATCATGGCTTCAGCTTTCCTTTTACCCCAAACCTGTACTTTTCCTTAGATGGCGATACATTTAGGAATACAAAAACATCCTTTTCAAATTCTAATGCAGATCTCCTCCGGTCTGCATAGCTCTTTTGCCTACTCCGGGCTACTTTGAGATTCTCATGTACTAACTTTATATTTTCTGCCGTCTCTTTAACAATATCAGGATCCAAAATCCTTTTATCTCCGTGCTCCTCCCAGTGGATCGGCGATCTATATTTCATTCCATACAAGGCCTCAAAAGGGGCCGTGCCTATGCTGGCCTGGTAACTATTATTATAGGCAAATTCCGCTAAGGATAAGAAATTATCCCAAGTCCCTTTCATTTCTAAGACCGATGCCCTTAACATGTCCTCGAGGATCTGGATAGTCCATTCTGACTGGCCGTCAGTTTGCGGATGAAAAGTCGTACTAAACTTTAATTCGGTACCCAATTCTTTATGTAGACTTTTCCAGAACCGTGAAACAAAGCGTGGGTCTCTGTCTGATACAATAGAGGCAGGCACACCATGAAGCCTGACAACCTCGTTTACATACAGTTGGGCTAATTTATCTCGGGAGTATGTCCTCCGGATTGCCAGAAAATGGGCTGACTTTGTTAGTCGGTCAACAATAACCCAAATAGCATCATGTTTTCTTGGCGTCCTTGGCAGTCCGGTCACAAAGTCCATGGCAATGTCTTCCCATTTTCAGCCTGGAAATGGCATTGGTTGCAATAACCCAGACGGCCGCTTTCTTTCAGCCTTTACTTGTTGGCATACAAGGCATTTTTTCACGTAGGCTGCAATGTCTCTCTTCATATTTCTCCACCAGAATATTTTCTTCAAATCCTGGTACATCTTATTGGCTCATGGGTGAATCATATAACGGGACCAAGTTTCACCAAACCTTCTGGACGATAAACAAACACCAAATACATGTAATTACATAAAATCCGAGATATATATAGCAGTACATACCAGTAAATATAAAATCTGTCCGATTACTCAGGAGAAACAGACATTATTTATAGTAAACATGTAGAATAATAGATTTAAAGCAAAAATACAATATTTGAGATACTGAAAAGCTATAAAAATAGTAAATAACGTCCAAAGTACACTTACCTGAGCTCTATTTATTGTTACCTTTACTTTGGTCAGAACTAGACGAAAGATTTTTCCTCTTTTCTTCTCTTCCCTCTCCTTTCTCTTCTCTTCTCCTCTCGTTCTGTCGTCAATTCTGCTGAAAAACCAAACCCCAATTCCCTTTTGAACAAAGGAAAAAGGGGGTCATGTACGGAATATATGACTGGCGCTTGAGCACTAGTCGAGCGGTCATCAAGCGATATTTTTTGCATTTTTATGCCTGGGTTGGTGCTCGAGCACTAGTCGAGCACCAATCCTCATAGTTGTTTCCTACTCCCATCCCGCCTAGAGCGATCCTTGAGCGGTGTATTTATATTTTTCTGCTCGAGCGTAGTCGAGTGCCCTACGCTCCTTAGCCTATTTTGCCTCATTTTGATTTGGTATTAATTTTTTCACTATATTTAAGCCTCTATATGATTTTCATTCATATAATTATTCCATAATTATCATATTTTGGGATCGAGATCTCACAAGACCTCCTTGATATGACAAGTTGGGAGAGCCTCAACTCGGCCCCCAACCAAAAGCGGCAAGAACCGCAAAGGTTGTGCATGATAGAGTAGAGGCACTTTGAAGCCCGAAGGAAGAGTAGGCATGCTCAAAGTATTTGGGAGCTCAGATGTTAGTGCCTCTAGGCAGGGCACCTCCTTAGCAGCAGCCAAAGCCGCTAGATTATCCCTAGCCACTTCTTCCTCCACCTGATCATTACTAGCACTCTGCTCCACAAAAATGGCGGAGGGGCGGACGCAGATACTTCAAGAAAAGAAGTCACCAAGATTAGGACCCCACACTCAACAGTGGTTGTGGTGATGAACAGTTCACCCAACTTGCCTACTGGGGGGTCGATAGTTCTAGCAGTAGAATCTGCTAGGGTTCACTGCCCCCGACCTCTCCAAGTGACTCATTAAAGTCCCAATCATCTAACAAAGATTGATCAAAGCCTAGCTTTCGTGACAACTCACCAGCAATTGGAGCAGGCACCTTCGCACAAGCCTCATCGATAGCCCAGCATTCCACTAAGATGGTGGGTGATAGAGGGATTGCCTCGCTAGATACTCACTCGTAAGAGTCCCGGTTGAGCAAATCCTTGCACTTCCTCTTGGGGTGACCAGTCAATGCAACGGAGGTGTCATCCCCCTCCATCCCGACCTCCCACTACACATAGTCCAAAGTACTTTGGGAGAACCAGTAGTCGGTGTGACACAAGACGTTGGCATACTCTTCAACTAGCCTTGTCTATAGCTGTACTATTTGTTCTTCATTCTTCTAAACATCACTAAAGTAGATTCTGTTGACACTATTCCATTTATTTGGGATCTTCCACTCGAGAGGGACCGCCAAATAATAGAAATAGTCTTCCAACCTTTTATTGTGTCCAGATTGCCCCTGCTTATTTTAAACTGCTTGCGGGGGTGAAGGAGACCCTGTCGGCATCCTAATTGAATTGGAAGATAACCTTCAATACCTAAGCATCCAAAGAAAGTCCTTTAGTGCAAAGAAAGATGCACAGAGTCACCAGATACTGAAGAGCGTTCATATGGAGGGAAGCTACAGGGATTTCTAATACTCTCAGAACCTCACACAACTCCTTTGCGAATAGGACGCGAAGACCATCTTTTAGGTGTTTTTCAAAAATAGTTATAAACCCTAGATGAGGAGAGCAAGCCGAATTATCAAAGCCAGGTAGAGAATACTGAATGACGCTTGAAATATGATACTTGTTGTATAGATACTCTATCGTTCTGCCAGTAAGGATGGACGAAATATCAATAGTGCCTTGTGAGCCATTTGAAAAGTAGTGCCAACCAGAAAAGAGAATTGCAAACTAGGGTAGAGATATTTGAAGAATGAAGAGATGTAGAAACAGTAGAAGGCTAGTGCTTAAATAGCCAAAGTCTTAGCCCTATAATGGCATCATTTGAAGAAGATATTGAAGAGACGCGTCTCTATAATGACTACAACACATGCCCATACTGTAGAGTGCCGCGGTTCATCAGTTCATCGGGTCAATTATGTTGATTGAAGCTTCGCCTCCCTACACAGCCTGCTAATAGCTAATGGCCCTGAGGCCTCGATCAATGAGTTGGTGGCGCAGCACAAGCAACGATGCACTGACACACTGCTTTTTCAAGGTGATGGATGACTAGCGATGTGCAATCCTAACGAGGTCGACACACATTCAGTTGGTATGTGTCTCAGCTATGCATTTTGGACCCATTCTTGCTAATTAGATTGTCAGAAGATCAAATTATTAGTGGTCGGAATTATCATATTGTCAGAAATCATGTGATAAAATATAACATTTAAGTGCTTCAACTATTCACATCATACAAGAATATTGGAGTCGTACAATATGCAGAAGAATAAATGCTCAGTAGTTCCATTCATTAAATTCTTTTATAAAATACAGGCCTACAACAGTGGACATATATTCAGAAGCAAAATAAAAAATATATGGAGTAGTGACCGGATAATAGTCATCCAACCAAGCTTTAGGATAGATAATTGCAAGAGGAAAGCTCACCTATTGGCCATCGCAGCATCCATCCCAAGCTACTAGTCTAGCAAGAAGAGCAAAGAAGCCCTCCCTGCAAGAACAAGATACAATGCACATGTTCTCAACTAGGAGAGAACTACCAAAAACTGTCCACCAAAACTAGCCGTGGCTGCATAGTCCATGAGTCTTTGCTAGATCTGCTGTGAAGACGATGACCTAGATTCCACGTGGATGTAAAAAGAAAACATAAGTCCTCCACCTTGTCGGAGCCTAGAGCCGAGCGGCGAAGGAGTAGTGTTTCTAAAACAGGCAGGAGAAGAAACAACCATCACAGTTAGAAGCCCATCACAAAGCCGATTGCTCGGCATCGGCAAGGAGGATAAAAAGCCACCCCAAAACCTGAAATCTTTTCCATGATGATGCAAGGCCGATTTTGGATCAATTATAAAAGAGGATAACCAAGACTGAATTTAGACGCATCTTTGGATACCAGCTTCGAGCATTAAAAAAGAGCTTCCTCTGATCCCGGTTTATGGCTGTGTACGCTCCATGCTAATTCCAAGCAGACCCACACTTCAACAGTTGGGCGATGCTTCATGATGCAAGGTGTAGAGAGCCCCTCTATTTATAGTTGGGGATGGAGGTCCACCGACATTAAACCAAGGAACATTAAACCAAGGAGATTGTGTTGACAGTAGAAGATCACCTGTAGCAAAGATTCTCCAGCAGAAAGGAATCCGATCTTACCGAACAAAGTAAAAGCTGCCGAATGCCTAGGAAAGGAGCATGCTTGGGGAAAGAAAGCGTGCACAAGCTCGCAAGCAGTATCCCATCAAGAACATACTGAAAGTTGAAAATTAAAACCTCCCAGTATAGAGGGCCAGTGATGGATCCAACAGCTTATGGGTTGGCATAGAATCTAGTTTGTAGGGAGAAGTGTCTGGGAAGCAGTAGCCTGGTCAAAGCTCTGCAAAATCAAAGGCCCTATGTCCATGACAATAAGCCGAAGCCGACACGGTTCAAGACAACCCAACAGTATATGGGCTGATAAGGATGATCTCGGTGGTTTAGAGCACCGATGGCAAGTGCATGATGTTAGCCACTCACAATTGTAGAGCCATGGAGCTTAAGGCCGACAGACCCACGCCCTCATTCTATATTTGCATCCCTTCCTCTAGAGGAAGGGAATCCTCCTTCCTCTAGAGGTCCATTTTTGGTCCTTCTTCTGGGATCCTTTTGGAGTATTCGGGGATCCAATCCCCAGTCAAGTAATCGATCCAATCTCTAGAGAACTAAATGATTGAAACACCTCTCTTTCAAAGCAACTCCCCGACGAGTGCACACTCTCTTTCAAAGCCACTTCCACTTTGTACACCTCTTTATCTTAAAGTCACTCCCCGATGAGTGCACCTCTCTCTTAATGCCATTTCCTGTTGAGTGCATATCTGACTCAAAGCCACTTCCCATCAAGTGTACCTCTCTCTCAAAGTCACTCCATGTTAAGTACACCACTCTCTCAAAGCCATTCCAAATTGAATGTACCACTCTCTCTCTATGCCACTTGTAACATCCCAAAATATTTTATCCGATTAAATTGAGATTAATTATTATTTTCGGTAATTTTGGGTAAATCGGGTTTGAGAAAAATTAATTAAATATTATGAAAATTTTGGAGAATATTTGGATCTGATGGGCCGGCGTCCGAAGTGAGCCCGTTCGACCGTCCGAATATCGATTTTGGGTTTTTGTGATTTAAAAGAAAAATAGATGTATATATATATAATAACACGTGTGTATGTAATATATATATATAATATATATATATATATATAGTGTGTGTGTGTACATAATATATCTAATATATATATATATATATAATGAGTGTGTGTGTGTGTAACGTGTGTGTGTGTGTGAGATAATAATAATAATAATAATAATAATAATAATAACAAAGATAAAGGAGAAGGGGGGAGGCAGAATCGGGGAGAGAGGGGTTTGCGAAGAGAGAGAGAAGGGGGGAGGGTTAGGGTTCATCGGTGACAGAGAGGGGCGGATGGCACCGGCGCCAGCGCTGGTGGCGCATGGGTCGGCAACTGCCGGCGACGGCCGTGCGAGGTGGTGGCCGGCTGGGCGTCGCGGTGGAGCAGCGGCTGCAACCGTGGGAGCCCGGTGAGAGGAGGAGCTCGCGAAGGAGAAAAGGGGAGAATGGAGGCCTTCGGGTCTGATTCTGAGCTCAAGCTAGTTGGAGAAAATGTAGAGCACGTCGAGGCAAGTGTTCTCATACTCACTATTTGTTATCTTGTGATTTTTACTCGTTTTTCATCGGGTATTATCATTCCGATACCCACCCAAATCATGAAAATCGTATAGCCCATGATTAATGATTGATAAATATGTAGTTATTTGTCCGATTCGTTGTCCGATTCACTTGTTTTGGTACCACCAAACCCTAACCCCACGCCCAGATTCGGGTTCACTGTTTTTCCCTTTAAATTATGTTAATTTGACCTCAAAATATAAATCACCACGTCCCTAACATGTATATAGATTGACCGGGCGTCCGATTTCACAAGAATGGACCCGTTCACGGCGTCCAAGACCTCTAAATGCCGCCTGACACTGTTCACCCGAGGTAAACAAAAAAATTTGCATGCTTTCACCTTTGTATTATCTTAAATTGATTGCAAAATATGAATCACCACGTCTCTAATATGTATATATATCGACTGGACGTCCGATTTCACAAGAATTGACCCGTTCACGGCGTCCGAGACCTCTAAATGCCACCTGACACTGTTCACCCGAGGTGAACAAATAAATTTGCATGCTTTCACCTTTGTATTATCTTAAATTGATCTCAAAATATGAATCACCACATCCTAATTATACATACATTTCGACCGGGCGTCCAATTTCATAAGAATCAACCCGTTCGCAGCGTCCGGAAATGTTAAACGATCCCTGTTACTGTTCATACGAAATAAATGGATAATTTGTATATTTTACCCTCATTCCATTGTTATGAAAGTTATGACTAATGCATTTGAAATTGTAAGATTGAAATGGGCTCAGGAGGACAATGTGATTCGCTCATCGATGGTGGAATCTCAATCCCTCTCATGAGTTTTGATAATCATGCATATAAATTGAATTGTGAAAAATGCCAAGTTCCAAAGAAAGGTATGAACCGAACAAGTAATCGGAGGGAAGTCCACAACGTGATATGTGAATGATGGAACCTCCCAAATGGCGGGAGATATGGCAAATGGGATATGGTGGACTTTCCCTCAAATGGAAATGGAATCATGAAACTAGGACCATGGATTTATGTTCATTGGGTAGTATTCTCTGGCTTGACACGTCCATCTCGGTAGAAACCCGTAGAATACTTTGGCCGCGTATTCTGGTCGCTGGTGTGAGCGGGTGATGTCCGTGTCACGCCTTAGGATACTATTGTAAAAGAACGAGGAACTGCCCTGGTACCCTAGGAAAATGGGGCGTTTATCGGGCCCGTCTACAGGCATGATATGTAGATGACCCCCCGGCTGTGTCTAAGAATAAGCCCTCACGGCCCTAAATCATGTGGAGTATCATGATCCTTTCCTCGTTCTCTCGCATCGTTGCTAGTACGACTTACTGGCCCTGGTCCGCAAAGATTAATGAAAATAATAAAAGTGTATAAAAACGTATCTAATGTTATTATGCAACCCATGTGATCCCAAGGTTCCGTTCCTCTCATGCTCCCTTTTTAATTGAAGTTATATGGTTTCCCCCATCCCACCATCATTTCTATTGTTTATCTGTCCTCTGATAGTATGTATGTTTACACTTGTTGGGTTTTTTAGCTCACTCTTGTTGTCTCTCCTTTCAGATGAGAATGATGAGATGCTCGACGAGGCTGAGTAAGCTGTAGGAGCGAGATAGGCGATCTGATTTCTTGTGCGGAGCTTGAGGACTTAGCTTGATTATGTATGGAATAGGGATTTGTATTGTATTTTGTGAATCCCAATTATATATTATGTTATGTATGTGTATGTGGATGTGGATGAACAGTTTAGTTTCTTGTGTGTTATGGTTTCGTGCTTCCGCAGGTTACTTATTGTGGTTATTGTTTGGGTTTCTTTTAAATGGCATTCTTTCTAGGCCGGCGTCGTACTTGAGTTATGACGTCGGTGCCACCGGAGGTGTTGTGGTGGCTATGGGATCCTGTGGTTTGTTGATAAATGTTGTGGATTATTGTACAGGATTATTTACAGGTGTTTGTGTTTTGGCAAACGTCCAATTTATAAAAGAAATTCTGCCTAATTTTCTGTAGAAATTTTAAAATATTAATTATGGGCATTAATGATGTGTTTATTGATGGAGGGCTATTTAAGAAAAATAACCCGATCCGTCACACCACTCCCCTGCGAGTACACTTCCTCTAAGTCGTTCACTAGTTAAATGCACCTATCGGAGCCTAAACTCTTAGCAAACACTCAATCCCCTTATATTTGCATCTATGCATTACTTTCTCATCCTCCATCTTTCTCTCATCGAAAAAAATTTCTGACTTAAACGACGAAGGATATATCGAAAAGTGAGTCTTACCATATTTTGACCTTTTATTTATTAGTTGTAGTATGCAAAATTCATATTTGAAACCACTCCCCTGTGAGTGCACTTCTTCTAAGCCGTTCACCAGTTGAGCACACCTATCGAAACATAACCCTCCAATAAACACTCTATCCTCTTATACTTGCATCTATGTATTACTTTCTCATCCTCCATCTTTCTTTCATCAAAGAAATTTTTCTGACTTAAGTGTCGAAGAATATACCAGAGAGTGAGGCTCACCATCTTCTGATATCTTGTTTGTTAGTTGTGGTGTGTAAAATTCATATTTGAAGTAATGAAGATCGGTGCTGCTACAATTTAACCCACTCGGTGAGATCAAGTGGCTCCCTAATTCGTCCAATAATTTAAATTTAGAGACGCATCAGTTGGGTAGGTTAACAAAATGAAAGTTTCATTTTGTATATTTACTTTTATTCCAGAAGTTCTTCCTCAAAAAAATAAAATTTGAATAATTATAATATATAATTTAATTATATAATTTAAATAAAAATTACTAGAAAATAAGAATAAATAAAGAGAGATAAAAATGTAAAATTAATATTTATCAAGATCCTTTTAGAGAGTAGATGCCATTTTTAGGCTCAATCCTAAACAGTTCAAGCTTTTAGGTTGAATTGTCCTTGCCATGGCTTTGGAAGTTGCCCATAGTTTAAATCTATCGAATTCTTGGAGTTCGAAACATTATATCCTGACGGAGTGGTGAACATCTACATGACAGAGAAAACAGTTTCTCATTGTTATGGCAGTTTTAGAAATCACGTTTTCAGTTCAACTAGCAATCCATTCGTATGCTGCCTTTTCTTCCGTTGAAAATGTTTGTTGCCTGATTATTTGCAAAAATGAGGACAGTGACATTGCTTTCTGTATTCCGAAAATAAAAGCGAAAGGACTCATTTAGATTTTCTTTTTCTTTTCTATTTCGTAACAAGTCCCCCTTCCAGGATGGAAAGGACACAAATTACGTACCTAATTTTGTTCTTGGCACATAATTTCGAACTTGAATGAAACAATGGCATGCAAATAGCTATATGTAATTAACACGGCTGCACAAATTGAGGAACCTCTACTGTTTCATCTCCCAAAACAGTTGCAACCTAAAGACAAAACCATGCATGATGCTGCAGTTCTATGAACTGCATATGCCGAAAGGATTTGGAAGGTAAACTACTTAAAGTACAAAACATTCTTCTTCACCATAGAATATCCATGTTGCTGCAAACAAATTTAGGACATTAAAATTTGGCTTTCGTTACAGAATTAACGATCTGGGTTATTGTAGCACTGACTAATGTAACAAACAATTGGAGAAAGAAAAAGAATGAATCATCTATACATGGGTCACATCACAGTAGTACAACAGTAAACAGATACTGCTATTGCTAACAGTCAAAAAAGCCTGCCTTTCCATACCTAGTTGCATCTTCCTCCCAAAATCCGATTCCTGAAGACAGCATCACAGTTTCAGATGTTTCATATTGAAACCCATGCATTTCAGCACTCTGAGGCACAAGGGAAGAGCAACATTTACGGCACACAAACAATGGAGGCACAGTATCCGAGTCCTCAATGCCACTGCACCTCGTGTGCTGCCACACCTCACAAATATCACATGATACCATTCTCTCCCCATCATCATCTCTCGCCCCACATTCACATTTTACCGTCCAATTGTCAGGCCCACCCTCATACCGCAATTCAGTTCTCAAATCAATCCCAATCCCTTTAACCCAGACCTCCGAACCAGATTTAAGGGCACCAAAGACAACCTCTTCATCGTTTAAGCCATTCACACTCTCTAACTCAGTCACCACATATTCCTCTGTAATACAGTAAGTGTCTCTTAGAGCCTTTTCCGCTGCTATCTTCAATTCTCCAATGGTAGCATACAAAGGGATAACAATCAACTCTCCTGGTGAAAAGTCCTTTGACAGTTCCATATCTAACTCCATTGAGCTGGGCAGAACTCGGCATATGAACCTTAAAAGTTGATCATCATCGTCTCTAAAAGGAAATTCCTTGATAAAGCATTTGCTATCCAGAATATCCTGAGTAGCTAGACCGCAGACATCTGACTCAGGGTAACTCTGTAGAACATTTTTGTAGAGGAAGAATACATCATTGTAAACATCAAAACAAGACTCAACCGTTGGAATTGAAGCTGGGGCCTGAATAACACTTTCTGTTTCTGGCCTGCTAGCTGCCAAAGAAGCTCCACTACTAGTAAGTTCCTGAATAGTGTACTCCAGGACTCTATGTACGGGGTTTATGGCACGCTGTACTAAGTGATTGCCAACAATTACGTTATTCATTGATTTAAGAACATAATCAAGCAATCCCGTGTCTCCTATATGAAGCCTAGCCGCATCTCTTACTTCCTGCCTAGTCATGCCACTTTGATTGGAGCTTTCGCTTTCTTTCAAAGCATTAACTATCACTTCAGCTGCATAGTGTAACCTTCTGGTAGGCCATCTACTATCCATGCTAGCAATAACAGCTGCAAATTTATGGCATTTAATGGGTTTTTCTCTTATAGGGAGTTTATTTGGTGGGGCTGCTCTGATTGAACTTCTCAAGGGAAAGGAAGCAGGAGATAAACCCTTTGCCAAGGCTAATTTTGGGTTGATTGGAACTTGGGATTTAAGAGTTAGCATAAGTCTGAGGAGGTCTCTGATAGTGATCAAGCAGGTCTCACTTAAATCTCTGTAACATCTTATAATTCGGGTCATTTCTCTACTCTGGTCTGTTTTCGAGAAATCTTGAATTATGTCATCCAGTTGGAGAGAACTGAGGACTTCTAGTGCTCTGTGGTACTTGTGTTCTGTCACACCAAAGCTTCCATGGTAAAAGCGGTAGCCCCATCTGCCAAACCACGGGTGCCCATATGCAACTCCATGAAGTAGACGAAGATCCATGGATTTCTTCTTCGATACATCTTCAACTGTGATTTTTCTGTTGGATTAAGGATAACCACATCAATTAGTCGTTTTTTGCCTCTATAATTTATAGATTTAAAGTTAGAAGTTACAATCAATTATTTGGTTTTGCATACTGGGCATGAAGGTTTGTGCAGATACGATCCCAAAGATCCATGATCTCCCTTCCGCACAGGAAATTGGATCCTCCTCCTCTCCCATTGATGCAAAGCAAGTGGCCAAACCCATTGCAGTGAATCAGCCCATGCAAGAGATGAGTTTGAAGACCAAAAGCAGAATCAGTTAGGGGCTTATTCCAATCAGCATCAACTGGAATTATCAAATGGTACTTTCTTTTGGAGACAAAATGATGACTCCACCCTAGAACAAGTGAAAACAGTGGCAAATTTTCAAATTAGAATCCGATACTAAAAGTTTTGTTCAGAAAAAAACAATTATGTTCTCGTTTACTGAGCCCAATGCAAGTGTAGTTTTCCAAGCACACCCAGCCTCCTACCAGGCAAAATTCTAATATAAAACGAAACAGTTCATCATCCTTCTTGGTCGGGGCTTCAAAAAACACAAAAGGAGCATCAATTTCAAAGAAATAAGTGCAACTTAGTTTTCCCAAGGATATCTCAGAATCTCCAGCTTCCTGAATTTTGAAGTCAAAATGAAGTACCACATTATAGTGCAATTAAAACGCAAATATAAGGGTGTAGTTCGAAAACTATATTTCGAATACACCGAGAAACCGCCAGCAATCCAAATTTCAAGGTAAAACCAGAACCCCAATCATTTTCGTAATAAAAATGGAGAATAGGATGAAAAATGCCAAGTTAATCTCAATTTTCGAGGACATAATTGTAATTCAATTTTTCGAGCACACCGAGAATCCCCAGCAATCCAAATTTCAAGGTAAAACAAGAGCCCCAATCATTTTCGTAATAAAAATGGAGAATATGATGAAAAATGCCCAAGTTAATCTCAATTCAACGATCCAAATGCAAATTTATTCCCGCCTCGCCCCCCCCCCCCAAACACACCCTCTGAATCTCCAGCACTAAATTCAAGCTCGAAGTCGTCATCCATCTAAACGCGTGATGAAAGATAAACATGAGAACCTCACTTCAGATACCCATATGCAAACAAAATTTCCAAACACAGCCAATATACCCAGCAACCACATTTTTCAACTTAAAACCAAAAAGCCCATCATCATCGCAATTAAGCTCGACACTATCCCGAGTTATAATCTCCTTTGGTATATAGATAAATGTCATCAGCACATATCCAGAATCCGCAGCACCCACAATTAAACCTAAATAGCAACATCATTCAATTAAGAATCTAAAGACTAAGACACACTTCGAAACAATAATTGATCTCGTAAACCAGGTTCCCTAGCACTCCAAATTTCAAGGTAAAACAAAACCGCGCGTCGTCATCCAATTCAAACCAATGTACAAGGGCTTACTTTAAAACAAATAACACAATTTTTTTACCCAAATGTAATTCAAGTTTACCACAGACACCAACAAAGTCCTGCACCCAAGTTTTCAAGCTAAATTCAAAACCTAAATATTTATCCAATTTCCAGGATCGATCCCCACCACCCAAATCCCCAGGTAAAATAAAAAATCAAATTATTCAATTTAAACTGAAGACTAAAGGTCTTAAAAAATAAAAATAAAAAATAAAACAGATCCCAAATGCAATGAACTTGTTCAAAACGCACCCAGAATATCATCACCGAAAATTCTTACTTAAACCTAAATAGGTAATTCGTCCATTAAACACAATTTTTAAAGAGAGATCAAAAACCAGAAAGAGAACACGAGTCATCACCGGCACAGCGGCAGTGATCACAGAAAGGCTGCTTAGAGTGGGTGACAGTCTCCTCAACGGTATAGAGAGGAACAACAATGCCCCTATTCTCTTGGACTAGCAAAGTACACCAAACTGGCATTTCATTAACATGATAATCTTCAACGTCTGCACATTCTTGAATGAAAAATCGGATGTTATCTCGGAATGGGCCTGAGGGATTGATAGGGCAACGGGGATCACAGAATGTGTGGAAGGCATAGAGTTTTGGCTTTCTCTTTCTCTTCTTGCAGGTCTCTAACAGTGGAATCAACATTGTCTTGCTTTTCTTCCGGCGCTTTATTCCTTCTCCCAAGAAATGAGGTCTTGATTTCATGCTATTAGGAGATCGCTGTAAGAGAGGAAAGAGTTAAATATTCGGTTTCGTCAGGAGGTTTTAGTTTGTTGCAGAGCGTGAATGTTTGTTAGTTCGGGTACTAACTATTGGGACGGTTTTTCCCGCGTTCGTTTCAAATGGAATTAGATCGTTGACTCCCTCAACAATGCTAACTGGAGTGTCGATTTGCTACATTTCATGTGTCCGTATAATGTAATGAGCAGCCGAGGGCGAAGGCGGTTTAAAAAAAAAAAAACTGTACAAATGAAATAAATTATAGCTAATGGAGCAAATATATCTATAGAAGTTGGTCGGATTTAGTTCCTAAAATATGGAATTTAGTTTAGGTCATGGTTTGACTCCCTCTAAGTTTTGATATTGTTAATATTCATTTGGAATGAATTTGGGTCAAATGGTTTGAACTCAAGCTTGCAATTAGATTTATTGGATTATTTAATCCTTATGGGGCCCTAAAATAATTATTCCAATGTGAATGGAAGTGTTGGGTTTTTTTATTCACTTTTCTATGAATCATGTACTTATTAACACGATATCCAATAGTATGTATAAGCAAAGACGTCAAGCAATTAAGTGTCAATTGATGGTTAGTTGAGTGTTGATTCACGGTCGGTTGAGTAACGAGTTTTATTGGAGGTTTGAGTTAGGTTCATGCGAAAGTCGGTCAAGCCAAACAATTCTCAACAAACCTAAAATATGTGCACATAATAGGCATGGGATAGATGATTGTGCATCAATTTTAATGGAAATAATGCATGAAGAGTACTATAATATTCTCAATTTTTATTATTATTTTTGGGTAAAATTATTATTTTGGATAAAATTGGGCTATGAAAAACAAAAACGAAAACAAAATATAATAATAATAATAATATTATTATTATTATATTAAAAGGGGCTCGGGGCAGTTGATTAGGAGAAAAGGAAAAAAGAAAAGAAAAGGCAAAAAAGAGAGGGAGGAAGAGAGAAGATGCCAACGCAAGGTTGCCGTTGCATTTGTTGTCGTAGGAGCTGACGCTAGGATCGGAAGCTAACGAAGCTCTCTCTGTGATTTACCATCTATTTTGTGTGGTGGTGTGAGTGGAAGGAGATGTGTGAACCAAATAGAGGAGTCACTGCTGTCACCGGAGAAAATAGTAAAATTGAGTTAAGTAAATATTTTATTCTCCTTGTGGACGTTAATTTTGTAATTGCATGTACTGATTTTGAGAGAAATCGATTGAATAATGAAAAATGGGCTTGAGGGTTGGTGAAGACAGAGAAAGCCATCGCTGCCATTGCCATCGCAAGATTTTTGTTGCCGTGGTTGCCGTCGTCGTCCATGCTGAAGCCATTGTCGGTGAATGAGAAGTAACGCACAGGGTAAAGGAGAGAGGTAGAGGAGCCTCACTGCAAGAGAGAGGAAGAGGAGAGAGAGAGGGATGTGTGAAGATGAGAGATAAGCATACGGTTCAAGCACCTTGAAGGATCTTTTTGGCAAACCTGTTTGAAATAAAGTCAAGATAAGTATCTGTAACCCCTTCCTTTGATTTAATTTGATATTTGAGTTTTTTATATGTATATTTTATATCTGTATATACTTTTAGAGTTTTTATAATTTTATGGAGATCGGTGTAAATATTTGATGATATGTATGTTTGTATGAGAAATCAGATGACCATATAGTTATAGGTCTAAGATGTAACAAATATGATAATAAAAGATCATTTAGTAGCTGCAAGCCTAAAATGTAACCGATATAATAAATGATAGTTGAATAGTTATAGATCATAAATATAGCCGATATGATAATAAAAGATGGCTAAGTAGTTGTAGGTCTAAAATGTAACCAATATGATAATAAAAGATAATCGAGTAGCTACAAATAAAAAATATAGTCGATATTGAAATTCGAAAATGGACTTGGTTTTTTATTTGGATTGATCTCTACTATGGATGTGTAGTGGTTTCAGTATATGTGACAGAGTTTGGAGCATATTTAGTTGTCTGCATCAGTAGTTGATTATCATGAGCCCTTTCTCTGATTTGCACGCAAAGTTTTATTCATGACGATACTTGTTGAGCTTTCAACTCACATTTTTTATTTTCTTTCCCCTTAGAATAGGAGGCTTGGATCTGTAGTAAGAGTTAGGCAGGATTCAACATAGTATCACATTCTCTTAGTGAACATTTTATCGTTACGACTATTTGGAAGCAGGTCATGATTATTTTATTTGGACGGTGGTTCATGAGATCCTATACGGGTTTAATTTGTCAAGTCATGTATATTTGGTTTGTCACAACTAAATTTTTAAATTTTAATATTATTTATTAAAATTATTTATAATTTTAAATGTATAAAAATAATTAATTAGACCTATAAAATTTTAAATTTGTGATAAGTACACATACATATATTGTCCAGAAAGATCATGTTTGATACAATTGGGAGAGATATGTGCGTCAACACTTAATATAAAAGTTTACGCACGTTTTTATTAGATTAAAAACATATGAAAATTGTAAGTCTTTTGAACGTTGACACAGAAAGAAAAAGAAGAGAAAAAAATAGAAAAATAAAAATTTATTCATCAATTTTGAAATCTAAATTATATTTCACTCTCCACCGACCTTAGAAATATTATTTTTATTATTGTAAATAATTTTTTTTTCAATAATTTTCTTTATAATTGGTATTATGTTCTATATTACTTAGATTTATTATTAACGGTAATATATATTTATGATTGTTGAAAGTTTTTACAATCATGACTTATTATATAGTGCCTATGATTTTTTTCCTCATTTTCAAATAGTTTTTTCATATAAAATATTATATCTCATTATTTATAATTATTATTTTTATATTACCTATTGTTGTATTTTCTCTGTATGGGTTTAAACAAAGGGTTCAAAAATTTGTTTTTGTAGAAATTTGTTCTTAACTTTGCAAACAAAGGTTTTGCATCTAGAATCTAACAAATGGTATCAAAGTCAAGTTATTGTGTTAAATTATTTGGACCAAAGAGTAGTGGTGAAAAAATAATTTGTTTGAAAGGCATGCACCGTGACATATGAAGGAGTAAAATGATTGTTAAAGTAATACATCTTTCAACATTTGTTACCCAAAGATCTAAATTAAAATCTGATAAAAAGTAGGTTTTTGAATGTGAGCAAATTTATAAGTATATTTAGCAATTTGTTGATAATAATATTTATTATCACATCTGCAATAACAAGCATGTCAAAGTACTATGGAAGAAGCTCAAAGTAATTTATACATCAAAGATGTGTAAAACAAGATATATCAATTGATAAAATTAATGTAAGTAACCAGGAAGGTGAGTCTATAACCTATAATTTAAACAAGTTTTTAGGTTGCATCAACCTATTAAATGGTATGAACATTAAATTCAATGATGAGTTGTGAGGCTTATGATTTTTAACCACACTATTAGATTCACAGAAGATTATTTGAATTACCATTACCAACATTACTCCTAATAGTATATTGATCTTTGTGATATCTAAGGGTGCAGTACTTAACGATAAGATGAGAAGGGAGTCATAAGGCTCTACATTCTCACATTTTGAAGTATTGGTCTCAAAATCATAGGGAAGAGGCTAAGGGAGAGATTCCAAATCTAATGAGAAGGGTAGAGTAAATCAACATCAAATTATTAAAACCTTAAATGTTATCATTGTAGAAAGAAGGACAATATTAAGAAGCACTATTTTGTGTGAAAAGTGTAAGAACAGGGATAACAAAGAAATGAAAGTCGAGAAGTCCTGAGATGATGAAAAAACTTCAATTGTTACGAAGTTTAATCTTTTTACATGTGTGAAGAAAATATAATAAATGTGGTTGATCATGAGATAAGCTGGATGTTTAATAGTGTTGTATCCCTCCATGCGATGTTTAGAAGGAAATTCTTTACATCTTATATTCTCAATGATTTTAGAGTATTGATAATAGGTAATAACAAATTATCTCAATGTGGTTGATCGTGAGATAAGCTGGGTGTTTAATAGTGTCGTATCCCTGCTTGTGATGTTTAGAAGGAAATTCTTTACATCTTATATTCTCAATGATTTAGAGTATTGATAATAGGTAATAACAAGTTGTCTCAAATCGTGGGTTATGATAATATTTGTTTGACCACCAACAATGGGGAAAAATTAGTTTTGAGAGATATATGACAAGTCTTGGTTATTTAGCTATATCTTATTTTGACAAATAAACTTGAACACAAGGGGCTTTATAACTTATTTTGTGAGGGCACGTGGAAGTTTATTAGAGGCTCTCTAATAGTGGTTGATTTGGAAGAAGCTTTTTAGCTTTTACATGTTAACAAGCCTCAGTCTTAATCAGAGATGTGAATGTGGCCAAGAATGATGAGTCTTTTAACCTATGGCATAAGCGTCTTAGTCATATGAGTGAGGCATGGCTCAATTGCTTAGTGAAAAAAGAACCATTTTTGGGTTTAAAGGAAGCAAAATTGAAGGCGTGCTGCCATTGTATAGATAGAATGCAATAGAGATGTTCATTCCATGGAAACTCATATATAAAAAAGATTGCTTCTTGAGCTTGTGCATATCAACATTTGTGTTCCTTTCAAAATAAAAACACTTGACAAAGTATTTAATTTCATAATTTTATTGATAATTGTTTCAAAAAACTGTAGGTGTATCCCTTAAAGATGACGAATTAAGCCTTTGACATTTTCAAGCGATTTCATGCCTTTATTGAACGTTAAATAAGGAAGAATAAAGTACATCTAGAGTGGTGATAAAGTAGAGTAAATCAAAGAATTCGATGCATATTATCAGTGTCATAAACCCAAACCAATGCAGATTTAATTAATTATTATTCACAAAGATTAAAATTCCAAAACAATAATACAAATCCCAAGCCCGGGTGTGTCAAAATAAAAAGACCATAAAATTTTATCATCCAATGATAATAAACAGAACCCAAAACCTATCAAAGAACCTTATCGAACAACCGTCCAGACAATATATACATACGACCTACTCCATAAAAATCATAAGGGATGTAACAAATTATAACAAATACGACATATCTCGACAACTAAATAATTTGAGTATTTTTATATACATAACCATGGGCCTACATTCGACTGATCCCAAATATTTTGAATACTGCTGATACAAACCCAAGCCAAAACGAGGCCGAAACTCATCATAATGAACAATAGCAATCAAATCACGTCTAAACTCCCATATTGTATCGAAGCCTACTAATTTAAATGGATAAGAAATAAAAATATGTGTATAAAATTCAGTAAGTATCATATCATATACTAGAAACAAATATATTAGACAAATTAGTGGGATAATCCATAAATACATTCAAAATGATAAAAGACACAAATCTGAAAATCTGATATACAAACATAAAAGACCTAATATCAAAAGACAAATCACAAATCTGAAAATCCTATATCGAAAGTCAAATCATAAATCTGAATCAGAATCTGATATCAAAAGTCATGAGTAGTCTTAAACTCAAATCATATATCAGATCAGAATATAGTCCCCTCGGGATATGTACTAAACAGAAGTTATCCATAACAAAATCAGATAAACTGTATTAGATGATTAGAATCACATCAAAATTGTATCATAATAGGATAAATATGTAACAAAATTTGGATTAACATTATAAAAATAGAATCAGAGTTCGGAACGAAATTATATAAACAAAATCAAATTGGTTTCGAAATGAAATTACATATCAAATGTACATGACTAACCAAATCTCATATATGAACAAATTTATAAATCTCAAATTAGAGTCCAAATACAGATCCATATGAAAATATAAAGCATGCACGAAATCAGAAAACTAGAGATTTTAAAGACTAACTAGAAAAAATGTTACACATACTATCGGTAATCTTAAACCAAATCATTTACTATTAGGCCCTCAAGCTTGGCCATCTATGTACTCAATCTCCCATAGATTTGGAAAATACTATATTTTGTTACCTGAAACTTTGGGTGCAATCTTTCAATTTAGGCGGTTCAAATATATTAACAAATACAGACTGGGTGGGTCAATTACAAATAAAGCCTTTTTTCCTACCGACGAAAAAGGGAGTTATAGATATTTCTCCATCAGAAGAGGTGCCACTGATAATAGATCAGATAAAATTACAAATCGAATCACAAAAGGTAGCGACCTATGACCACAGGCAACGATATATGTGAACTGTTGCATGTCCCATGTAGATTTCATATATATTTCTATACAAATATACTAATATAAAAATATATAATATCAGATGTTTAACTGTTTCTCCATAAAATAATAAAACCCTCAAATATTTGTAAAAAACAGAATACAACACTCAAACAACCAATGAAAATGTCATACATTCTCAAGGGAAATAGATAGACTAAATAAAAATCACATGTATGAACTTTAAACTTTCAAAATAGAAGTAAAATATATCAGACGCTGAAATAAACCAAGGATAGTGCTTATATATATTTATCTTAACCTCATATCATGTACATCTGACAAAAGCATACTTTAATCTACCCAATCTTCTCCTCTCTCCTCTTCATTCTCCTCTCTCTCTCTCTCTTTTCTTCCTTTTCTCCAAAGCCAATGGCAACATAGTGCACCGATCCCCCTTTTTATATACAAATTAGCACTCAAGCATAGCCTTTGTGATGGACCGTATAATCTGCCAAAAATTTGGCAAAGTTTCGTTTATCAAACGGGTGTCTGCAACCTGTACAAAATCCTTTACCACAACCACAACACACAAACAACGCATCATAGGATCCCAACAGCCCTAATTTCATAATGTGTGGTACCGGCGTCATAACTTCGGGTATAATATCGATTTAAAAAAGATGCCAACTAGTTAATTATAGCCATAAAAGAAACCTATGGAAGCTACTATAACTATAATTATACAATGAAAGCTAAACTATATATCCATTATCATTACATACATAATACTGTAAATTTCAAAATGAATTATACAAGTTCCTTATCTCATACAAAAACTGTAAGCTAAGTCCCAAAAGCTCGTCAACCAGGTCCGATTGCCTACCCAGTGTCTATGGCCTACTTGGACTCATCAGGTATAATAGCGTGCTCATTTAAAAGGGAAGAAGAAATAAGGGTATGTTAACAACTCAACAAATGCATCATATTCAAAAGCAGTAGACAATATAAGTAAGGTTAAGTAGAAGAAAGATATATAATTATGAAAGAGATGCATAAATAAGAACATGATCAATTATACTTTGAATACAATTTACTTTTCCTTGGGATATAATTTATACATAATTAGTCATCTTTACGGATCAGGGTCAGTAAATCTTACTAACTAAAGGTGTAGGAGAATAAAGAAAAATCATAATACCCCATATGATCTAAGGTCGTGAGTTCTTATTATCGACCCAAAGGAGGAGCTATCTACATATCATGCCTGTAGATGGGCAGATGCATCACGTGGCATAGTGGTATACCTATCACCCAATTATATAGGGCTAATAAAACACTACCTTATCCTTTCGTGGTCCAAAGGCAGTCATCATCATTCCACAGTAATATCCTATGGTTTATCAAGAGTATTACCCACTATAATACGCGGTCGAAATAATTCTCGAGTCTCTACTATAATGCTAGTGACAGGCCAAGGGGTATTACCTCTATATCATAATTCTGTGGTCTTAATTTCATGGTTTCTTATTCATTTAAGGGAAGGTCCATCATAATTCATTCACAATATCTCAAACCGAGAGAATAATTAGATCAAATCTCCAATTATGGGTTTCCCTCCGAATACATATACAATTATTATCTTTCCTTAAGACTTAAGTCTTTTTAAGAGTTAATTTGGATACAGGGACATCATAATGTATAGGAAAGATTAGAACTTCTTACCTCCATCAGGCAATTATTACATTGGGGGCCACTGGGACGTATTTCCTTTACAAATAGAGCACAAACACATAATTTCGAGGCTTACAATTTGACATGTACAATTAGACATAAATTTCATAACAATTAGATAAGGTGAAAACAGGTAAAATTCTTATTTGTTTTGTGTGAACTGTGCTAGGACCATTTTAGAGCTTCCGGACGTCATGAATGGGTCGATACTTGTCAGATCGAACGTTCGGCTGATGTATGTGTATAATTAGGACATGGTAATTCATAATTTTGGGACAATTAAGCATAAAATTCGAAGGGAAGGGGGAGAACCCGAGCTTGGTGCAGGTTAGGTTTGGCGAATCCAAACCGAGTGAATCAGAAGAAAAATCAGACAATAAAACATAAATACTTTAGACAGTAATCATGGGTTACATATTTTTCATAATTTGGATAGGTATTGAAATAATAATACCAGATAGAGAACAAATAAAAATCGAAAGAGAGAAAAAAGGAGGATATGAGTACACTTACTTTGACCTAATCTATTACCTTTCTAACTAGCTCTCGGATGGATTCGGGCTCGGAAGCTTTGTTCTCCTCATCCTCTCTCTAGCTCTTCACCCTCTCTCTCTCTCTAAAAATTAGAAATGGCCAAAACATGGCCTGGACGAAACCCTCACGCAAATCGACTACCGCTCTAGCACCAGTCGGGTGGTGATCGAGTGGTGGCCTACTGCCACCCACGCTTAGACTTGTGCTCTAGTAGCCATCGAGCGTAATGCCTTATGCTAAATTAGCCTCGACCTCGCCTCGAGCGTCCTTCGGGTAGACCATTCTGCTAAATGAGCCTGGGTGGTGCCTCAGGTGTTCCTCGAGCAACGCATTCTGTCAAACACGCTGGTGCGACGCCTTGGGCACTAGTCTGGCACTGAGCCTCAACTCCCTATTTTTGCTTTCAATATTAATTTTTCACATTTTCAAGCCTAATTCTTGATCATTAGTAATTTAATTACCTCCTAATTAACATGTTTCAAAATCAAAACCTCACAATTCTTCCCCACTTATAGAAATTTTGTCATCGAAATTTAATGGACCTCCAAATTCAACAATCAAGGATAATCCGTCTAGATTCTTCCGAATGTTCCTATGTCACATCCTTGAATATATGGTCTTCCCTAGAGAACATCAACCAATCGAATTGTCTTGATTCTTAAAGCCTACTACTTCTTATCTAATTCAAGTTTGAATACTTATGTAAGACAAATTCCTAACCTCCTATAACGGTTTAACTCGATCACGAACCCACTTCCTTAATCATCGGCGCATGGGAGATTTCATGATAATCCATCAAATTGGAAGGCACGACAGGTCATTGACCACCCTTCCCACATAATTCAAAACCCCCAACAGGCTAAAGACTCTTGCTTCAGTTCATCCTAAGCCTCAAATAATCATTCAACTTAATCATCCAAAACCATTCATCTATGATTAACCACTTCTTAGTGCACTGAACCCTTCTCACAACTTGTGTCTATTGATTCATCTCAGATACCTAGATTACCTGGAAGCTATAAACCTAGAGAAACTCCTAGAGATACTGATACGACTAAGGTAAGGCCTACAATCATCAGATTACGATCAACCTTGGTAACGAGATTGAACTAACTACCCAAAACCTCGAACTTAGGTACTTACCGAACTTATTGTTTTGTTGGCATACCAATGAGACATGCAAGATACATTTAAGTGAATATCATTTTCAATAAACCAAAAGTATTTATGTTTGATAAATTTTTCATAAGTACACCTATGCATTTGTGACAAAATGGATTAACCTTGATGTATGCCCAAAGGAAACACATGCATAGTTTGTGAGAAAATGAGGTAGCATTTGATACAAACTTAACATACATTGGTGCATTGAAATTGGCATAAAATATGCTGATAGGATTTTTAGGATGGATCGAAGAGTACCTTTAGCATAAGAACACCACATGAAAAGAGAAAAAGGTGAAAATAGAGGGGAAGAAGATTTTTTACATTTAACTAAGATCTAATTTGAGTTCTATTCTTCACTAAACTCAAATATATTACTCTTGTCTTGATTACAAAACATATTACTAATTGGTTTCTTTTATTTTTATTGTATTTTTCTCTTGTGAGTTACTAGATAAACCCTTTGACCACCAATCTTATATTATATTGTGATTTAGGGTTGTTCTCTTCAGATTTCAAAGTGAAAAACTCACTTGTTCTTCGATACTCATTTACCCTAAGGCAATTCAGTTAGTTCAAATGTGTGATTTTCATACTAAGATTTTATCTTTCCATGCATTGTATCCATTCACTCCATCTTGATTCATCCTCCAAAGATTCATTAAAGCATTTGAACTATTTGCTATCAATAAGAAACACATACTCATCAATCGATAAGTTTGAGGACGGATGTTAATCTCTTATAAATCATTAGAGTAAGATGGATAGTGTAAGCTCAGGATGCTTCATGCTCATCATTCTCTTAGGAATCATCATTCACATTAGTATCATCTACCTAATCAAAGATGGTAATCTCATGGTCTCTATCACCTACATGATCACCATGAGCATCATCTTTAACTTAAATAGACATCGGTGTCAATGGTATTAGATCCATATCACAAATGAGATTGTTATCATTATTGAAGATTACTTTTTCCATTTCGTCATATCCTTAATGTACTTATCTTCAATGAATGCCACATCTCTGAATCTCGTAAGTTTATTCAGCTGTCAATTGCACTTCCATGATCTACTCTGTCTCGTCGGGCATCAATGTGTTCTCATCTGAAAGATACATATATAGCAAGGGTGAGCATACAGCCCAACAAATGAAATCATACATCACTAACTACAGCAATATAGGGAGAGACAATAACAGGGTAGGGGAAATCGTATAACTTGGATAAAGGAAACATATGAGGAGAGGGAGAATCGAGAATCATTTAGTTCGTGTGTTTATTCTTGCTACGTTCATTCACTTACATTGCTTTCATCAATCTTTGCGGACCTGAGCTAGTAGGCCATACTAACCAACGATGTGAGAGGGACAAGGAAAGGAATGTGTCTGCCACACATTCTAAGACCGGCTACATTTTAGGTCTACAGCACTCGACCATCGGCTACATTTTAGGCCTGCAGCACTCGACCATCGGCTACATTTAGGCCTGTAGCACTCGGCCATCTCAATCGCCTCATATCTCCTGGGGACCAGGGAAATCCTCGTTCTTTTATAGCAGCAACCTAAAACGTACACTGAGCAACACCCTCCCCTAGGAGCGGCCGAAGTATTCCTTGGGTTCCCACCATGATATCCATGGTAAGTTAGAGGATACTACCCCTATGATCCGCGGTCCTGGTTTCAGGATTAGTCTTTGTCCTTGAAGGGGAATCCATCAATGCCATGTACATTCTTAAACCGAGAAATCACATTCCCATCACATGTCTTCAACCGGGAGACCAAATCCATCACTTATACTTTGTGGATTCCCTTCCATTTACTCGCTCGATTCATTTTTTCCATTTGGGGCTTAGATCTTTCAACTAATAAGTTCAACTCGCAAGAGAGTTTGATTATACTTACCTTTGTGGGATAAACACCACCTTAGAAGCCCCCGAGACACTCTCCCTTGCTCCCGGTGCACAATTACACGTTTTAAAGCCTACAATTTAACATAACATCAATCATAAGTTCCATCACAATTGAAGAGAGCTAAAGCATGTATACTTACCTTTCAATTTCGGATGAACATTGTTAGGCCACTTTTAGAGGGCTCGGACGCCGCAAACGGATCAAATTTTGTGGAATCGGTCGTCCGGTCAGCATGTACTTACTTTTGGGATGCGGGGATTCATATTCTAGAGTCATTTTAACATTTTATGAAGGAAAACACATGCAATTTCCCTTTTGTGTCTTGGGTGAACAGTGTCAGCACCCATTTAGAGGGCCCGGACGTCGCGAACGGGTCGAGACGTGCAAAATTGATCGTGCGGCCAACATATATACACATTTGGGACATGGGGATTCACATTTTGGAGTCAATTTTACAAAACGAAGTGTGGAAACGAAAAACACCCAATTTCCCGTAGGTTAGGGTTTGACGGTACTCTACCGGTCAGATCGTGAGTAAATTCAGACAATAAATTACATAATTCTTGTTCTCAAGTCACGAGTATCTTATTTTCCATAGTTTGGGTCGGTATCGAGACAAAAATACCCAACAATGACCAAAAAAATTAAAAGAGAAAAGTTAGTGAGTATGAGAACACTTGCCTCGACGCGTGCTATCACTTTTGTAACTGGCTCTCAGGCGGATTCGAACTCTACGGCTCGATCTCCTCCTTTCTCTCTCTAAAATCGGTGCTCTTCCCCTATCATCCTTTCCAAAAACCCTTTGCAAAATGAAAAAGTCAAAGAAACGCGAAGCAGGTCACGTTTTTATACCAGTCGGGGCACTGGAGGGCCGAGTGAGCGAGCGGCGAGCGCGGCCTCGCTGTCGGCCCGCGCTCCAGCGTGCACAGGCGCTCAGCGGGTGGGTGAGCTACTGGATTTTACCGCTTGAGCACTTAGTGAGCGGGGGAGCTACTGGATTTTACCACTCAAGCGCGTAGCAGGCGCGGCCTGTTGCTTGTGCTATGCTTTTTGCGCTCAAGCCTGCGCTCGAGAGCACAGCAGGCACAGGCTGCTTGCAGCATTTCAGCAATCTGCAACCTGATTTTCCTTTTGATATGCATACTCATACATTCCATAGGTCTAGTATTAGTTATTATCATGTTAATTTCTCGTATTTATTATATTTTTAGACTTGGAACCTCACAACTCTCCCCCACTTATAGAAATTTCGTCTCGAAATTTAACAAATCTAAAACTTGAATAAGCTACATACCTCGAAATAGATGGGGATACTTTTCTCGAATTCCGTCCTCTCTTTCCCATATCGCCTCCTCGTGGGAGTGGTTCCTCTACAAAACTTTCACGAGAGGAATCGTCTTGGAGTGCAAAATTTTGTCCTTTCGGTCTAAGATCTCCACCGGTTCCTCTACATAAGCCAAATCCTCATCGATAGCCAAATGACCATAATGAATCACGTGAGATGGATCATACACGTACTTCCTAAACATGAAAACATTGAAGACATTGTGCACCTCGGCCAAACTCGGTGGCAAAGCTAGACGATACGCCACCTCACCAACTCGCTCAAGAATCTCAAACGGTCCAATGAAACGCGCCTTCAGCTTCCCTTTTACGCCAAATCTGGAAATTTCTTTCCACGGCAAGACCTTAAGGAAGACGAAATCCCCAACCTCGAATTTGAGCTTGGATTGCTTTTGATCAGCATAACTTTTCTGTCTGCTTTGGGCGACTTTTAACTTTTCTACAACTATTGCTATCTTTTTCGACATCTCTCGAATAACATCCGGGCCCATCAACCGCTTATTCCCGGTCTCCTCCCAATGAATGGGGGATTGACACTTCCTACCATAAAGTGCCTCAATGGGAGCCATTCCGATACTCACTTGAAAACTGTTGTTATAAGTGAACTCGGCCAGCACTAGAAAATCATCCCAATTTCCATGGAACTCCAATACAAAAGCCTGAAGCATATCCTCTAGTATCTGGATCGTTTGCTCCGATTGACTTTCCGTCTGAGGATGATACGCCGTACTAAACTTCAGGTTCGTCCCTAACTCCCGATGCCAGCTCTCCCAAAATTTAGAGACAAACCGTGGATAGCGATCGGACACAATCGATGCTGGCACGCCATGCAGTCTCACGATCTCGTTGATGTACAACTGTGCTAGACAATCGTGGGAGTACGTAGTCCGAATGGCTATAAAATGGGTAGATTTTGTCAACCGATCAACAATGACCCAGATCGCATCATGATTCTTCGGAGTTCTAGGCAATCCTGACACAAAGTCCATTGAGATATCCTCCCACTTCCAGTTGGGAATGGGTAGGGGCTGTAATAATCCAGAAGGCTTTCTCCTCTCATCCTTCAACTGCTGACAGACGAGACATTAATTAACAAAAGCCACGATTTCTCTCCGCATGTTTCTCCACCAGAACATTTTCCTTAAATCCTGATACATCTTGTTTATACAGAGGTGAATCATGTACTGAGTCCTTTGTGCCTCCTTCATTATTTCTTCCTTCAGTTCCTTAACATCTGGTACACATAGCAGCTCTCGAAATCTCAAAACTCCATATGCACTCACACTAAAATCAACCCGAGAGTCTCTGCTGAGGTCCCCCACAATGTCCATCAGAAAAGGGTCACTCACCTACCCTTTCTTGATCCTCTGAAGGATCTCGGGCTATACCTGCAGAAAGGATGACATCATCCGGTTACCCTTACTGTAGCGCTAGATATGGCAAGACTTCAAGCAGACTAGCAACTCCATCTGCTTAATCGGCATGGTCGCCACCAAATAGGTTTGGCTACTTAAGGCATCCGTGACCATATTTGCTTTCCCTCGTCGATACTGAATCTCACAATCGTAGTTCTTTAGAAACTCAATCTATCGCCGCTGCCTCATATTCAGCTCCTTTTGCAAGAACAAATACTTGAGGCTCTTGTGGTCGGAGTACACTAGGAATTTCTCACCATAAAGATAGTGTCTCAAGATTTTCAAAGCAAAAACCATCGTGGCCAACTCTAAGTCATGGGTCGGATAGTTTTTCTCATGAGTCGTCAACTGTCGAGACCCATAAGTCACTACTTTTCCCCCTTGCATAAGAACACATCCGAGTCCCACTTTAGACGCATCGCAATACATCTCGAACCCACCGGAATTATCAAGAAGAGTTAGAATCGGGGCAGTTATCAACCGATTCTTTAGCTCTTGGAAGCTTTTGTCACACTCCTTGGTCCAAGTGAAACTCACCTCCTTCCTTGTCAGACGAGTGAGGGCAAGGCTATTTGAGAAAAATTTTCTACAAAACGACGATAATAGCTAGCCATCCCCAAAAAGCTTCGTACTTTAAACACGGTCGTCGGTCGACTCCAATTGACCACCGCTTCAATTTGCTCGGGGTTCACTGAGATACCACAATGAGAGATTACATGGCCTAAGAATACCACCCTGTCAAGCCAAAACACACACTTCTTCAACTTTGCAAACAACTGATGTTCCCGAAGAGTCTGCAGCACAATTCTCAGGTGCCCTTCATGCTTGGTGTGATCCTTGGAGTAAATCAGAATATCATCAATGAAAACCACAACAAACTTATCCAGCAATGGCTGGAAGACCCTGTTATTAGGTCCATAAACACAGCTAGAGCATTAGTCAACCCGAATGGCATCACCAAAAATTCATAGTGACCATACCTCATTCGGAAAGCCGTCTTTGCAATATCCTCCTACTTAATACGAAGTTGATGATATCCTGAGTGAAGATCAATCTTGGAATACACTAAGGATCCATGCAATTGGTCAAAGAGGTCGTCGATCCGCGGCAAGAGGATCTTGTTTTTTATTGTAATTTTATTCAACTCACAGTAATCTATACATAATCTCAAGGCCCCATCTTTCTTCTTTGAAACGGGACCAGAAGCACCCCACGACGATACACTGAGTCTAATAAAACCCATATCAAGCCAGTCCTGCAGCTACTATTTCTACTCTTTTAACTCAACAGGAGCCATGCGGTAGGGGGCTTTCGATACAGGTGTCGATCCCGAAACGAGATCAATCCCAAATTTAATTTCATGATGTGGTGGCAGGGCAGACAACTTGTTGGAAAACACGTCCTCAAATTCACACACCGCCGGAATGTCCTTTACGGACAAATCCCGACTTTCCACCACACTAACGTAAGCCAAAAAGGCTTCACACCCGCTATTCAATAAATGGCGAACCTGTAGAGCCGGAATAAAATTAGATGGCTCCACTCTCCGAACTCCTTGAATATAGAAGGGTTCGCAATCCGAAATAGCAAAGTCCACCCTTTTATGGAAACAATCAATAGTGGCGTGATACTTAGACAACCAATTTATACCCAAGACAGCATCAAAATCACGCATATCTAGAAGAATCAAATCAACGGCCAAAAGAAGTCCCCTCACCTCCACAATACACCCTGGATAGGACACATCAGTCATAATAGAAGACCCTGTGGGCGTGGATACTACCAAAGAAAAATCAAGGTTCACGGGGAAGGGTGTAATACAACAAGCCAGCTGAGAAAAAATAAAGGAGTTTGTGGACCCAGAGTCAAAAAGTACTGAGCAAGAAATGCCACAAACTGGAAACATACCTTACCAAGTAAGAATATTGGTAAATCGTGTGAAGGCAAGTGTACCTTAGACCTTGTTTTCCATTTTTACCGCTTTTTAGTTTCTCCACTTTGTTCTTTATTCTCTAAAACCTACGTTCGTTAAGCTTTGTTATAAATCTTGCATGTTTTCCATGATTTTAGGGCTAGAGTTTGTGATTTTGCATGATTATTGTGGATTTAGGCATCGATTTTGGGTTCTGTTCATGTTTTGGCATTAGTTTTTGTGTCGAATAGTGTACTTGGAACCCTAGCTCAAAATTTTGAGCATTTACGGTTTAAATGCATGATTTTGTATATGTATTTTAATTTGTAGCATTGCTTTCATGAATGAACATGTGTTAGATGTTTGATTATTGTTTGGAAGTTTCACGTGAAACCCTAGTATGAAAAATTTGGGAATTTATGTTGGAAACTTGAAATCTTGAGATTTAAATGTTAAATTTGTTCTTTGTCAAAGTTTATTAGATGATTTTGTATCTGAAAACTTTGCATAAAATTGTATTATCGAATTATGGAAGCCATCCGAAATTGTCTGAAAGATCGATTGTATGAAATTGGACTTGGCCTTGACATATGATGAATTTTGACTATGAAATTAAGAGCAAATGTGTTCAGTTAAGTAAATTAATGAGAAATCAGACCTAGGACTATTATTTAGTCAGATAAGGTTCTCCAACATGTCTTAGAACATTACGGTGGCAATCAAGGATAACTCTGTTCATGGAGTAATATGTGGTTTGCTCCTCCTCGCGATGTAATCAGAGGATAGAGACTATTGAACCTTTGAATCATGAAATAAAATGAAAATAAATGATTATCGAACCTTTGGCATTTGATTGTGTGGATTGAATACAATCTATCCTCAATTATTCATCCCCTCGGCCAGTAGAGTCTACTAGTTAGGTCCTTAGAATAATGAACTAGCCCCATCTTTGGTTGGAGGGAATAGAAATTCTATTCCCTCCTTATTCTTGGTGGAATTATTATGCCACCATTTGGTTGCACTTTACCTGTGAATAATAATTCTCGAAGGAATAGTTATTCCTTGATTATAAGGAATAACTATTCCTTGATGATAGTAGGTTTTTGTTATTCCTGGTTAAGGAGGAAAAATAATTCCCACCCAATATTTTGATTAACCCAAATTTGCCCTCCATTTTAATTATTGCCGCACGTTTTGTTGCCCAGAAACCCTACTCCCTTGACACCCTCCTCACAGACGTCCTTCCTTCTCGACACCATCTCTTCGCTCTCACCACAGTATCTTCTCTTTTCTCTCGAAGCCAAACTTCCCTCTCTCGACAACCTGCCTTCTCTCTCTCGCAGCCAATCTTCCCTCTATTGAAACCATAACTTCTCTGTATCTCGAAATCGTCTCTCGTAGCTGCAATCCCTCGAAAACATACGCTTCTCTCTCTCTCTGCTACTTTCGCATTCCAATTGAGCATCTGTTTGAAGTTGAGGTATGTGATACTTTCGTTTGGAATTAATAGTTTTGGATCGATTTTGATCCATACTAGCATTTGCCTGTGAGATTTTTCTGTTTTCTATTTTCTAGCTCCACTTGGATTTCAATTTGATGCAATTTCACTGTCCACTGGAGGTGGATTCTGATTCCGATTCTGATTGACCAGTCCAACGGAGGCGGGGCTTGGGATTGGACGTCATAACCACACAGTCACCGTCCCATCCCAAATTCTGTCTAGTGAGAAACAGAGTGAGAAAAACGGCAATGTATTAGACTTTCTCTCTGTCTTTAGAAGAGTAGCAAATCATTGAAGCCCAGACAGTCTGCCTTTTCTAGATCATTTAAGCCCAGAAATCCAACACAAACGTGCTGTAATTGTATACACAAACAACTAATATTCTATACACATTGCTTTGTTTCTTGTTACTTTGTACATTGTGAATAACCTAATATAAGTGGATGTTAAATATGTCATCGTGAGGATTGAATTAAGATTGTTATCATGCTTTAACTTTGTCATTTATAATTTCTTATCACAGTCTAGCTGAATATTGCTTTGACTTTGTTGGGTAAGGTCTGCTTAGCATCATTCTTCATATTGTTAAGTGAGCTTAGCTTATCTTCAAGTTTAAAGCTTTGATATGTTACTAACCTGATACCATGAGCTTTTTGAACTCATTTTCTATCCTGATATGTTACCACAAGCTGAATATCATGCTTTTACTTAATTTATGTAGTTACAAAATAGGCTGAGTCATTTTTAATTAAATTTGGAGCTGCCACCAACTAGTTTATGTAGTTACTTAATTTAGCCACTTATTAATACATTATTAGTGGCTAAATTCAGTTGAAGTTGATACATATTTGAGCCTTTAATACGCTATGTGTATTCCTCCCTCATGGTGCTATGCATTACTCTAATTTCTCATTAGTTTATTGTTAATGGTGTTAGTGGATGTTGAGCTGTGTTCCCCCACTCTAATTTCCCACTTTCTAAAATTTTGGCTAAGTATTATATTGCACACATTAACCTACTAATGCCGTGTGTCCCTCTTGCAAAGTTTTATTAATTTAATGTTAGTGAGGGTTAGTGAATTTTGGTTATTAATTTAATGTTGGAATTGGTTAAGTGCTGGCCGCCCCTTATTAATTTAATGGAATTGAAGCCAAAGTGCATAATGGTGAGATGTTGATGAAGTCAGAGTGATAAGGTGTTGATGATGCCGGAGTGATGAGATGTTGATGAAGCTGGACAGATGAGATGCTGAGGCATATTCAATCCTACATTAATAAGAAACTCAAATGGCCCTTCCTCTTTCTTTACCAGCACAAGACATTCAAGCTATGACAGCGAATCCCTTGTCTTCTTCTACTTATTCCGAACAAATGTCATAGGGAGCACACTTAAGGGGAAGGTCACACGCAGTATTAGCTCCTTCAGTCACTATTAGCTCCTTCTATGTGGTGTCTTTAACAATAAATGTGCTGACATCAAGCCACGCCCAAGAACATATTTCTTTTAATCCTGGTTTACAATTTGTCTTGTATCTATTATTTGTTATTGTAGTTTATGGATCAATTGCACTCCAACGAGAAGAAAAAGAAGATAGTGATCATTATAGTCCAATGGATTGTAGTTTGCTGTACCTTTTGGTGGTATTTATGTGTATTAGGTGCAATTTTAATTGTTGGACAGCCTAAACATACTATTACGAGATCTTATAATCTTGACTTCTATAGAAAAAGAGAATACATCAACAAAATCATTCATGGTAGTGATACCACTTGTATTAACATGTTGAGGATGTGTAGACCCGCATTTCTCAAACTGTGTGAGCTGTTAATGACTAGTGGGGATATACTTTGTGTTTGGAGATAGAGCCACAAGGGAGCTGCTATCTGGAGGAAAAAATTGTTCCCATATTTCAAAGATTTGTCAATGATCTATGGTAAAGATCGTGCAACAGGGACAGATGCACAAGTTGCTGAGGACATCATTGTTGAGCTGCAGTTTAATGAACCAGAAACGAGTGGTGGGCGTGAATGATGTTTGAAGTGGGATTGAAGACTTACTTGGCACTAATGATTCACCGAGTCAAAATGTACGCATGTGTCAACTCAAGTGAATCGGGGACATCAGGGAAGGAAGCGGAAGGCCCGATGCGATATGACAAAAATAGTGATTCTATTATCCACGCGGCCGATTCATTGACTACAAATATTGGGAAGCTCGGTGAAATGTTGAGCAAGAGTTTAGAAAACAACACGCAGGAGCAAAGCGGATTGATTTATATACTATGTTGGCTGAAATTGATTTCATTATCGGCGAGTGAAAGAAATGCAGCATATATGAAATGCATACGTGATCCGACACTAATGATGGCCCTACTTAGTATTCCACCGGAACAAAGATTGAAATTTATTAAATAATTTGTACTTTAAAACATGTGGCTATCAAACAATTTGTAATTTTTTTTTCTACTGCTCCAACGTTGTAATGAATGGTTGTGATGTTTTGAAAAAAGTTTAATATGCCGATTTGGGGTTACGTGGTAAATTATATGATTTTACATGATGATATTTTTTTAGGAATGCGATTTTGTTATTTTTATTTGTATGTATTTTAATTGGAGCATGATGATATTTTTAAATTTTGTATTGTAAAAAAATTATTTTAATAATAAATTATGTATATTAAATAATATGTATAATAAATATATATTATATTATATTATATAAAATAATATGATAATTATAATATGTATAATTTTTTGTATTATTTTTATAAATTAAATATATATTATATATTTATTAAATATGTATTTTACATGATACAATAATATATTATATTAAATAATATTTCATAATAATATGTACATAATATATATATATAATTTGTATGTGTATATTTATATAATATATATAAAAATATGTACATATACACGTGTGTTATTTTATATAATATATTCCTATAATTAATAAGGGTAAAAGTGTCATTCTGATAAATTTTTACCTAATTTCTCATACAATTCTACAAACCAAACATTGATATATAAATTTTTAACTAATTCTATTCTAACAACCAAATATAGGAATAAAAATTTCCAACTCTATTCCCATCCAATTCTATTCTCTGTGAATAACTATTCTATTCCCATATTATTCCATTACAATAATCAAACGTGCCGTAGAATTCTAAGAAACAAGTGAGATTTGGAACTGTTTTATAAATTCTGATATAAGTTGAGATTGAATTATGCTTTATTCCTATTTCCATGGATGCCTCTGTTCTTCAAATATTATCATGGTTTTTGTTCTATTGTATTTATATTCTGTATGAAAGAATTTCACTTGCATATTTTATGGTACCTTGTTGGGTTTTAGCTCACTCTTCTATTTTTCCCCTCTAAATGAAATAGTAGAATTGGTTCCTGATGGGCAAGAATAGGCAAAGCTTAACAAGGAAGATTTGGAGCCTCGAAGTCATCATCTTGAAGATTTTGAAAAATTTGATAGTCTTACATGTAAACAATGTACTTTGTGGTTGGAATTTGTGTATTTATAATTAAGACATATTATGTTTTATGTTGGGTTACTATATTTGCTTCCACAGGATTACCTTATGGATTTAGTTTTGCTTTCGCCATTTTATTTTAGATTTATACAAGTCCTAGATAGCATCTCCCCTTTGGATTGGCATAGTGGATAGGATGTGTTGTTTTGGAGCCATGGTTATTATGGTATCTGTGGTCCTGTGTATGTGTGTTGTAGGATGAATTGTGATGATCGAATAGTTGTGTGTTTGTACAGGCTTATTTTACATAAGTTGTTAAATATAGGTTATTTGTATGGGTTTTGACCAATTTTAGAGGAGACTCTGCCAAAATTTCTATAAATTCAATAATTTAAGTTATGGAAATTAGTTTTGTTTGTTTATTGACAAAAGGTCTCTAGAGAATAAGGACCCATTCAGTCACAAACTTGGAATTTGCTATAGAGACCTTTTCTTTGAGGATTGATAGGTGTTACTTGTGAAAATAATTATTTTCTAATGATCCTAAAGGGCTAAGAGGTCATCTCGCAGGAAGAGATGGCCATACGACATTGCAAGCAGGTGTAATCTGCTTAAGGACCGTAATTGTGAGTTTCGATGTCAGTTAGGAAAAGTCAATCAAATGATAGTGTAGGTTAGTGAGGTTGTTGAAGGATTACACTTATAAAATGTATAGTCAGCCAAGAAGAATATTATTGCTGATAATTGGATGTCAAAAATCTTCAGATTGGGTATTATCTTGGTGCATCATAGGAGTTATTGTAAGGTGAATTTTGAGTAGCTCCTAATATCTAAAAAAAGTGAGTGCTTTGCCTTTGGGTTTTGGAGGGAGAGTTGCCTCCTAAGCAGTGAGGTCATGGAATTAGGAGATGAGAAGCTTTCACCATATCAATTTTGAGGATGTTAGGGTGGCAATAATTATGAATAGCATTTTGATAATTATAGAATTGGCAAACTATGATTGCTCATTCATCATGATTTGGATGATACGTTTGGATAAAATAAGTTGGCTCACCGGCATGCAGATAGGGTGATAAGTTTTGAGGTTTTGGTGGTAACTTATGATAGTATCGAAATTTTTTTTAGATGACTACTTCAATTGTATTCCCTAGGTTAATTGTAATTTGATAATTCTGGGCTTTACCTTAGTTGTGTTAGCATCCTTCGGATTTTTCTTAGGTTTCTAGCTACTAGGTAATTTAGGTGTCCGATATGAATCAATGTATATGTGCTGCAAAAGTATTTTTAATACCTTAGTGAATGGTTAATTAGAGTAGCACAGTATAAGCACGTGGGCTTCTAGCCTAGAAATTTTGGAATGGGATTAAGGTTCCAAGTAGATGATCATTCTCGAGGCTTAGGAGGTATCGAGGTGAGAGCTTACTTGTTCGTTTCAGATTTTGTATTAAGTTAGAGGGGTAGTCAATAATTGGGTTTACCTATGAATTGGATGGACTATCATGATGTTTTCCCATATACCGATGATTGAGGAAATGTGTTTGTGATTAGGGTGTAACCGTTTTGGGAGATTAGGAATTTGTCTCATTGTAAGATTTTAATGTTGATTTTAGATAAAAAAATATTAGATGTTGAGAATTAAGATGATTCAAATGATTAAAGTTTTTTAGGAAAGTTCATCACATCAAGGATGTAATTTGGGAATGCAGAGGTGAAATCTTAAAGGACTATCCCCTATTTTTAAATTTTGAGGTTCGTTAAATTTCGAGGATGAAATTTTTATAAGTGGGGAAGAATGTAATATTTCAAATTTTTATCTGATTAATTTGGGATAATTTTTTATTTTGGATAATTTGGGTGTGATAAAAATTAATTAAATATTATAAAATTTTGAAGGATATTTGGATTAGTTGGGCTGGCACCTAAAGTATGTCCGTGCTATCGCCCGAGTATTGGTTTGTATTTTGGAATAAAAAAAGATATAATAATAACAATAATAATAATAATAATAATAATAATAATAATAATAATAAAGGAATAAGGAAAACAGAATGCGGGGAAGCAGAGGGTTTTGCGAAGAAAGAGAGAGGGAGAAGAGAGAGAGGAGTGATCGAGGCTCTTAGGTTCAAATTCGGCTTGGAGCTAGTCGGAGAAATAATAGATCGGGCGGAAGTAAGTACACTTATATCCTTTTCTTTCTCCTGTAGTTATTTTTGTTCACATCTCTTGGGTACTTTCACTTTGGTACCAACCCCAACCTTGTATTTTGTGGAACTCATGTTCTTTGCATGATTTATTTATTGTTCGTTGTCCAATTTGATGATTTCACTCGGTCCTTGCGTGCCCCAAATCCCTAACCAATGTTCGAACCCTATTTGACCAATTATTTTGAGTTTTATACATGTTTTAGCATGAGATTACAAAAACCCATGACTTAGTTATGGATATTTACCGGTTGGGTGTCCAATTTTGCACATATGGGACCCCAATACCCGTGGTGGCATTGTTCACCCATGCTGGCATTATTCACCCGAGCAACTTTGGTAATTTTGCATGATTTCGTTTTATTTAATTGACATCTAAATTATGTATAATTGTATATACTTAATTGTATATTTTGAAAAATATTATTATTAACCATTTATGGATGATTATTCGTCTGAAAGCTCTATAGTCATGTTTAGCCCGATGTGGTTAGGAATTTATGATTCTTCCAATCATCTTGTAAATTATACATAAACCATAAGAAATGATTATCTATATTGGTATATAAGAATTTTATAAGATATGCAAGGTTTATGAATGGACTCTACAATTTGATATATTTGATGACCTGTTCTCTAGGGCGTGAGAACTTTGTATTTGAATTTGGTAGACCATCCCTTAAGAATAAGTAATTATGAAATTTGGACTAAGGATTTATATTTTAGAGAATAGTATTCTATGACATGCCTTAGGATATTAGAATGATAGATCGAGGAATGCTCTTGGGCCATGGGAGACACTCTGATGGCATATCTGTTATCTGGCCTTGTATACTAGCAAAAGGTATACCGTCTGGAATGGGACATTAAAGTCGTGTGGCTAGCATATTTGTTATCTGGCCTCGTATATCGATGAAAGGTATACCATCCGTGATGGGACGTTAAAGTTGAAATTTGTGGTTAGCACCGTAGAATGTGTGAATACATACACATTCTATTCCTCGATCGTCTGCTCCGTTAGCAGGTGAGGCCAACTAGCACAAGTTAGAAAAGATAATGAATATTTCTACATGTTTTCGAACATAAAGGAATCTGAAATAAAATGAAAAAGTTATTTGTATTCTGGAAACGTATTGGATCATGTTTCATGTTATGCATCATGCATTATGTTTTATTCCTTCCCTTTGATTTATTTTCAGTATACTACTTATGTCATTGCTTTATTGTGCCTTGTTGAACTTTAGGCTCACTCCTTACTGCTTTTCCTTTCCTTCAAACTAGCACAAGCTTATACCTGATAAGACGGAGTAATGGCTTGAAGTTGGCTAGGCACGGGACTTGGCAGATCATATCGAAGATTTATACTTTTGTGGTTTTGTATACTTTATAAAGGGTTGTATATATATTTCTGTTGGACTTGTTAGTGTATATTGTAAAAATAATAGATGATCAGATAGTATAGTGCGCTGTGTACGGATGTATATGTATATTCCTCCGCAGGTTATTATGGTTTGCTTCATATACCTAGTGGCATTTTTCTCTGCCCAATATTGTGTCCGGATACACAGCGTCAGAGCCATGATTTGATGTAACTTTTGGATCCTGTGTTGGTTAGTTTGAGGTTGTCTGGATGTGTTGGTTCTTAATTTAGATGGATTTTTATTTGTTGTATAGGTTTATTGTACAAGTGTTTGTATAGTTTGACGTCCATATTATAGCCAAACCCTTGCCCGTTTTCAGTTTGGATACAGTAGGTCACACTAGCCCCGCGCCTGAATGCTTTCACCCATTGATTTTTGAAGCTTTTGAATAAATTGGCTCTAGAATATCATTACACATGCTTTGAACATGTTAATTTATTAATTGTGTATCCGATTTGGTAGTTTTATGTGAAATTATATTCACCAGAACCCTAACTCGTGCCCGCTTTAATTTTACCTGAATTAATTGTAATTTATGCATAATTTTGCTTTAGAAGTTTGTAACCCTATCCTTATGGATGCAAGTGCACTGAATATTTGATATTTTTTCACATATATTTTATATATGTTATTTTACAGGTTTTGAAAATATCATCAGACGTGCATTGAGATATTTATTCACATGTGCGTTAAATATGTTACCCTATATTTGTTTCGGAAATTATGTAATATGCAATTGTGAATGGATTTATTGTCTGGAAGCTCTAAAGTTACATTTGACTCACAATAGTAAGAATTTCTAGGTTTTTCATACTTTATGATGTTCATACATATAAATTAAGTCATGTTATGACTTAAACCCATAAGAAGTATGAAAATTATGTGAGTATACAAAAGGAATAACACAATTTGATGTGTATGATTCGTTCTCTTGGAGTGAAAATTTTATGAAAGAAGTTTGGTAGACTTTCCCTTAAGGAATAAAAATTGGTGAAACCTAGACCACAGATTTATATTTCAGAGGGTAATATTCTTTGATATGTCATAGATATTACAGTAGAAATTCAAGGGTTATCCTCACCATGTTTTATAATGGGTGATATTCCTTGGATGCCTTAGTATATTATAGCGAAAGTGTGACGGAACGGATTTTTTTTTATTCCGTCATTCATAACACAATTGAAAACCCAAACTAAATCAATTAGGTGCAACACAGGATGACAGATGCCATCTAGGACCCATAGACTTTTAATCATAAGAAGTATAGCGGAAGTTATTCTGACACTTGCGGAATCATTCATATTTATTCCAAAATATTTATTTCCGAGTACATAGCCAAAAATATTTAACCATAGAAGTCCATCAAGTCATTACAATAAAGCTCTAAAGCTTTATCTGTAGGGGAAAAAAATATAAAACAGTGAGCCGAGGCCCAGCAAGGTATATGCACATGAGTAGTAAAACGATGATGCATAACGGACATGTAACTATGCATAAACAAAACAATTAATCAGAATGCAGTCCAAAAAATAGAGAAAACATACCTTGACAGTACTATACTTCAGAATCGGTAACCGGTACAGTAAACAGTAAACAGTAACATAACATATCGGTAATCGGTACGATAAACAGTAACACAACATATAGGTAATCGGTACGATAAACGGTAAACAGTACATATCATATCGGTAAAAAGTATTTCATATTCGATAATCGGTACTTCATATTTGGTAATTGGTATGGTAACATAACATATCAGTAAAACAGTAAACAATACTTCATATCATATCGGTACAGACCCTGCCAGTATACCCTGCTTGCTGAGGGGATGAATAATCGAGGATAGATTGTGTTCACTCAACACAATCTAAGGCCAGTAACGTTATATGGGTATCCCATCTCACGGGATCGGTATAGTATGCCACCCGAAAGTAGGCCGGTAACGGTAATTCCTCATATCCGTAACGCCCCGAGGGCAGGGCGGACCACAAATAACTCCATGGACAGAGTTATCCTTGATTACCACTGAAAAGTCCTAAGGCATGTGGGAGAACCTATCCGGACTGTAGTCAGTCCCAGGTCCTAAAATAACAGAAACAGAAATACTTCCTTCTTATTGCTTATTGAAAGCCATTTTCAGTCAGAAACATCACAATTTATCCTTCAAAAATTGTGTACAGCATATATTAAGGCTGGTTCAAAAATTATATACTTCAAACCGATTTCAAATCATTGAACTTAATTTGAAAATCACATACTTAAAGCTGATTTCAAAATACACTTGAGGCCGGAGTTCTTTTTAAATGCGGCCGGAGTGCTTTTCTGACGTAATGCTTTTCGGACGGAGTTCTTTTCTGACGGAGTACTTTTCACTCAAAGGGACGGAGTGCTCAAAAAGCCGGAGTGCTTTTTCTCAAAAAGGTAGAGTGCTCAGAAAGGCGGAGTGCTCGGAAAGCCGGAGTGCTCAAAAAGCCGGAGTGCTTTTTACTGAATGCCGGAGTACTTTTTGAAGTTCATTTTCCTCAAGGGACGGAGTTCATTAAAAGCCAGAGTTCATTTCACATTAAGTCCGGAGTTCATTTTAAGGCCGGAGTTCTTTTTCTAACAAAAGGATGGAGTTCTTTTAAATGAGGCCAGAGTGCTTTTTCACAGAGGACGGAGCTTATTTTCTTAAAGGACGGAGCTCATTTTCTATACAAAGCCGGAGTTCAATTTCAAAACAAAGCCGGAGTTCATTTTACATTGGGGCCAGAGTTCAAAAAGCTGGAGTTCAATTACAAATGCTGAGTTCATTTAATATGTAGGAAACCGAGTTCATTTTACATATAGGAAATCGAGTTTAATTTTCATGTGGCCAAGTTCATTTTACAATGCAGAAGGTGGATATTCAATGTAGAAAGCAGGAACTTTAAAACAGAGTACACGTACAGTAAAGCATGAACTTCAAAACAGAGTATATTTGCAATATTCTTAAAGCATGAATTTAAAAACATCGTCCGAGATACACTTGCAATATTCTTAAAGCATGAACTTAAAAACAGCGTTCGAGGTACACTTGCAATATTCTTAAAGCATGAACTTAAAAACAGCGTTCGAGGTACACTTGCAATATTCTTAAAGCATGAACTTAAAAACAACGTCCGAGGTACACTTGCAACATTCTTAAAGCATGAACTTAAAAACAGCGTCCGAAGTACACTTGCCTGAGAGTTTCCCAGTATCACCGTTTTGAAGTTTCTCCTGCACTCCCTCCTTTCTGCTTGTATTGGCTGACTACTTCAACCAATCGACGCTGGGTTTTTATAAAGGAGGGGTTTGGTGGGGTAAGTGGGGTAAGTCACTTACTCCCGTACTTGTTTTGGTGCGGTAGGTGGGAGTAACTAAATTAGTTTACCTATTCCATTTGGTCGCGCTTTAGTTGGATTCTAACTAAATAATAAAGTTTACTTTTGTCTTTAGTTACCATTAGTTTATCCAGTCAACTTTTTGGTCAATATTTCTAATTAAGCCGAGTTCAAATACATGTAGTGCCGGTTTCAATTTTTGTAAACCTTTCAAGAAATCCGGTCAACTCTTCAATTCCAGTCAACATCTTCAAATCCGATCAACTCTTTCAATCCGGTCAATATCTTCGAATCCGGGCAACTCTTTAATTCCGGTCAACATCTTCAAATCCGGTCAACTCTTCCAATCCGGTCAATATCTTCGAATCCGGTCAACTCTTCCAATCCGGTCAATATCTTTGAATCCGATCAATATCTTCGAATCCGGTCAACTCTTCCAATCCGGTCAATATCTTTGAATCCGGTCAACTCTTCAAATCCGGTCAAATTTTACTTTGGCCTCTTGCACTTCCAAAACTGGCCAATCATTTCACATGGCCGAACTTGATTTAACAAGGGTGGAGCCGGACTTATTTTGTACTAAGGAAAGGCCGAACTTGATTGAGGCTTAAGGCGGCCGGTTTAGATTTCATATTTCGGTCAACACTTTGAGCCATTGGATTTTGGGATCTCACAGAATGATTATTGCCTGCTAAGGGCCATGTATAGCTAAGGCCCCATTTATAGGGATTATATGTAGATGGCCCGCATCTGGGTCTTGAATAGGAGGAGATAGCTTTTACTTGTGTAGAAGCAAATACAATCCAGATTACGATCGATCGCTCATTTAGTCAGTAAGGCCTACTAGCCTTGGTCCGCAAAGATAAAGAAATTTATACATGTTTTGGAATCCTAAGAGAAGAAAGATAAAATATGAAAAGTTATTTATATTTCGAAAATATATTTGTTTATGTTTCATGTTATGCATCATATATCATGCTCCTATCCCATTCTCTGTTTCATTTTGAATATATTGTATATTATCATTGATTATATTACACTTACTGAGATTTGGCTCACTCTTATTATTTTTTTCTTACCTTTAGGCAAGTACGAGCTTATACCCGATAGGACGGGGTAGAGGATTAGAAGTCTTAGAGGCAAGTCAGCCAGGCTCGAAGACTTAGAGGATGATCTTGTAGACTTAGCCTTATGGATTTGTACCTTATGGAGTCTTTTGTATTATTTTTTATGGTTATGTATATTGATGATGATGGTGATGCATATAGTGTATATTTTTGCTGTATTTGATAGATGTATGTGCTGCTGCAGGTCGTTATGGTTAATTTGGGTACCTAGTCATATCTTGTCTGAGCTAACGTCATACCTGAAGTTATGATGTTGGTGCCATATGTTTATTGTGACTTTTAGATCCTGTGTTGAGATATATTGTGGTTATATATTTATTGTACAGGGTTAATGTGAGATCTCGATCTCGGAATATAATAATTATGGAATAATTATATGAATGAAAATCATCTTAAGGCTTAAATATAGTGAAAAAAATTGATACCGAAGCAAAATGAGGGGAAATAGGCTGAGGAGCACAGGGCGCTCGACTATTGCTCGAGTGCACCTTGAGCGGAAAAATGCGAATGCACCGCTCAAGGATCACCCAAGGCGGGACTGGAGCAGGAAACAGCTATGAGGATTGGTAGTCGACTAGTGCTCGAGCGCCAACCCAGGCGTAAAAATACAAAAGTACCACCTGATGACCGCTTGACTGGCGCTTGAGTGCCAATCATGTGACCTGCATGTGAACTCTTTTCCCTTCGTGTTTTAAAGGGATGCTTGGGGTTTTGGGGCCTTCATTTCAACAAAATGAAGGTAGAGCACGAGAGAAAAGGAAGAGGAAGGAGTGGGAAGAGAAAAGAAAAGAGGGAAAATCTTTCATCCAGTTCCGATCAAAGTAAGGGTAACTATAAACTGAGCTTAGGCAAGTATATTTCAGACATTATTTACTATTTTTACAGTGTTTTAATATCTCAAACATTGTATTTATGCTTTAAATCCATAATTTTTCATGTTTACTGTAAATAATGGTTGTTTCTCCTGATTAATCAGACAGATTTCATGTTTGCTAGTATATATATCTATATATACCTCTGATTTCATGTAAATACATGTATTTGGTTTTCATTTATCGTCTTAAAGGTTTGGTGAAACCCGAAGCATGAAAATGAATGGATTTGACGATTTTAATCCAAAATTTCTGATATGTAAAAGTTAATACGTAACAAGATAATGTCTATGATGTCATTTATGTATGAAAAATTTACACGAATTTATACTAATAAATTACTATGGATGTCTGAAGCAAATCTGAAGGTTAACTATGAAATTTTTGACTGACTTTTGAAACCTGATATATAGTCAGGTTAGGTTCTCTGGCACACCTTAGAATGTTATGGTAGTAATCGAGGATAATTCTATTTATGGAGTTACACATGGTCCGCCCTTCCTCAAGCACTAACCTAGAGGGTGTTACTATTACAGGCCGGCGTCACTATACTGAATCCCATGAGAAGGGATAACTATTACTGGCCTTGGATTATGTAGAGTGAACATAAGCTATTCACGATTATTCGCCCCCTCTGCTAGTAGGGTCCACTAGTTGGGTCCTTTACTAATAGAAAAGGGAGATTTTCTACAATTTATAGATTTTGTATCGGTTTCTGACTTCTAATTTATGTTTACCGATTTATGATTTCTGAAGCCTTATTATTATCGAATCACACTTTTCTTGTGATTTATGTATATGTTTCTATTCCCTGGCATTTCTATAATCTTCTGCATTTATGTTCTACTATTATTTTTGTAATCACCGTCTTATCACATTTATGCTTTATATGTAATTATATCCATTTTACTATATTACCTTCTGTATGAAAGTTTTACTATATGTTTGCGTGTACCTTGCTGGGTTTTGACTCACTGTTGTACTATTTTCCTTCCAAAAGAGATGGTAGAGGTAACTCTGGATGAGAAAGAATAGTTAAAGTATTGCCTAGAGACCTTTGGAGACCTGAAGTATTTTGGAGATTTTGAAAAGAGACTGTTGAATTGTGAATACCTGATTATGTATATGGATCTTGTGTGTATTTGGATTTTGTATATGAAATGCATGTCATGTATGTGATGAAACAAGGATTATGCTTCCTCAGGTAAATAGTTTAGCTTTCGCTATATGTTTTCTGGATTCTGTAGAGGTCCTAGATGGTATCTCTATTCCGAACTGTTAGTATAGTGGATAGGAAATGTGAAATGTAAGCTGTAAGGAATTATACGGCATCTGTGATCCTGTGTTTGCGATGAGAGTACCTGTTGATTGATATTACGATGTTATTCTATATATTTGTAGGTTATAAGCAGGATTTGTATTTCAGTTTAGCTCAATTTTAGAAAAAGCTCTATCCATTTTTCTTTAGAACTTTGGGTTATTAATTGGGCTTTGCTTTCTGTTTTCTATAATGATAAAAATTTCTGAGGACAAAAAAAATCTATTCCATCATAATTGGTATCAGAGAAATGAGATGCCTTAGGAATTGATCGATCGATAAACAGAAGCATATGCTTAAATTTCTATAGGGATAGGTCGGGGTAACTAAGGCAACTAGGATGCTTAGAAAATTGATTCTTAGGCTAGGTTTGAATTTTGTTAAACTACTAATAACCCCTTCCCTTAACTTGATTTCTTGAGGTTTATAATGTTATACTTAGTTTTGGTTATAGGATCTAAGATGGCTAGTAGGAGAAATCAGAGGAATAATTGTGGTGGTGTTAGTAATTCCCTTGATAGAGAGGCTGCTTATGTGAATCTGTTAGAAAGGATGACAAATGTGGTGGAATCTATGGAGCAGCATCACATGGCTCCGGTCCTAGCACCTGAGCCAGCTCCGATAAACCTTACTTCGATAACATATGATAGATTTATAGTGGAGTGAGTATTGGGATTTTTGGGAAAGCCTGATCCAATAGAAGCAAATGTTTGGGTTAAAAGAATGAAGAAGATTTTTGCTGTGATCCGGTGTACCAATCACGATAAAGTTACCTTCGCTGTGTACAAGCTGGAGGGCAAGGCTAATTGCTGGTGGAGCATGAAAAAGAGGGCGTTAGGCGTGCTCGACAATACAATTACATGGAAGATATTTGAGGATGATTTCATGGAAAAATATTTTTTGTCCAGTCTCTAAGATCAGAAGGAGCAAGAGTTTATGCGGCTGAGACAGGGAAGTATGACTGTGACTGAACATGATGCAAAGTTCACGGAGCTGTCTGGAAAGCAAAAAAATTCCTTCAAGGGCTACGGGACAATATTAGGAAGCAATTATTAACCCACAAGTGTGAGGTTCCAGATTTAAGAACTTTATAATAATGAGGTGATTAGTATGTTAACGATCAATACTAATCCTATGGAAAGATTAAGGTTTGGTGTCGGAAGAAAAATCAGGAAAATTATTTGGGTCCAGGCTGCTGAAGCCCTGCCAGCAGGCTTGCGCCTGCTGGGCGCTCGAGCTGTGGCTCGAGTGGAAAAACCAGAAGCGAGGCCGCTCGCTGGCCGCTCGAGCTGCTCTCAAGCGGCAGGCACAGTATAAATACGCGCTGAGTTTCCTTCTCCCTCATTTTTCTGATCGACCGAGGGTTTTAGAGAGAGAGATGGCGCGTCTAGAGAGAGAAGAAGGGAGATCGAGCCTGGGAGTTCGATTCCGTCCGAGAGCCAAGTATAAAGGTGAAAGCACGCGTTGAGGCAAGTATTCTCATACTCACTTCTCGTTCTCTCTCGATATTTTATGTATTTTCGTTGGGTATTTTGTATCGATACCCACCGTGAACGGTAGAATCTTGAAACCCATGCCTAGAGGTCCAAGAAAATATAGTTAGTTGCGCGGATCGTGTCCGACCCACCCGGTTTGGTTTCACCGAAACCCTAACCCACAAAAAATTGGGGATTTCCCGTTTCCTGCCCATGTATCATGAAATTGACCTCAAAATATGAATCCCCACGTCCCAATGATGTAGATATATCGGCCGCGGGTTCGATTTTGCACGTTTCGACCCGTTCGCGGTGTCTGGGCCGGTTTCTAATGATTAACATTGCATGCTGGAATGTGAGAGGACTCAATGGGGTAGTGAAAGCCCATGAAGTCCGAAATCTCATTAGGACCCATGATTGTTCCATTATTGGTCTGGTTGAAACTAAAGTTGCAGAGATTAACGCGGCCTCTATTTCCGACAGGATTAATCCTCAGTGGAGATGGTCCATGAACTATTCCACCTCCTCTGTTGGGAGAATCTGGGTGGGATGGGACCCTTTGAAGGTGGATGTTAAAGTTACTTCCACATGACCAGGCTATCCATACCGATGTGTCTTTCCTTGGAGACAACGCTCATTGCATCCTGTCCTTCGTGTATGGTGCTAACCTTGAGGGTCCTAGAAAACTCCTATGGCAAAGTCTTAGGAGCCAGTCGGGCCTCTCAAGCGATGTTCCTTGGGCTGTCCTGGGCGACTTCAATGTTATTCGTTCGGCAACAGAGGCCCTGGGAGGATCCTGGCACCATAAAAGTGCCACCGACATCAATGAATGCTTTAGAGATTGTGACCTTGAAGATGTCAGTCATGAAGGCCAATTTTTCACCTAGAACGATGGTCGTGACCCTATTACTCGTATTTATCGGAAATTAGATAGAGTGGTCGCGAACGGTCCGTGGTTTGATCTTTTTAGAAGATCTAAAACAGTTTTCCCGCCAGCTAGATTATCTGATCACTCCCCATGCATTCTGCTTCCTACTGGCTGGGTTGCTCGAAACCGTGGCATGTTCCGGTTTAATAATTTTCTTACAAATTCCCCTAAGTTCCTTCCTTTGGTCAAGGAAGCTTGGAAGTCTGAAAGTGATGGTACTCCGATGTTTAAGCTGGTGTCTTCTCTTAAAAAAGTGAAGAGTGCGCTCAAAACTCTTAACGTCCAAAACAGCCCTGACACTGTTCACCCGAGACCGAAGGTGGAATATGCATGTTGTCACCTTCGTAAAATGATGATATGATCCTAGAATATGAATCCCCGTATCCCAATTGTACGTATATATCGAACGGATGCCGAATCCCGCAAGATTTGACCCGTTCGTGGCATCCGGGAGCCTTGAAAGAATTTCGTAATTGTTTATCCGAAATGGAAGGGGAAGTTGCATGCTTCCATCACCGTGATAAGTAAATGGAACCCAAATGTGAAATCTCGTGAACGAATTGTGCGTACGTGTCCACCGGACATCCGATCCCTTAAGTATCAAACTGTTCATGGCGTCTGATGTTCAAAAGGAAATCCGATATTGTGTACCCAAAATGAATTGAGAATCGTGTATGTTATTCCCTCATAATTGTTGTGAAAATAACATTTAACTGATTAAACGTAAATGTAAGCTCCGAAATGTGTATCCGTGTGCTGGAGGCAAGGGATGAGTCCTGGAGGTTCCAAAGTGATATGTGATCATCGGAGGTAAGAATCTAATCTCTCTCGTGAACTTGGATGACTTGTTGTGGATTAAGGGAATTGAGCCCCACAGATTGTGATTGAGGAAAATGAGTCCCATTGGATATTGTGAACCGTGGCGTGAATGGAAGGGAATCCACATTGAGCTTGTGATGATGTAATCTCCCGGTTGGAGATGATTGTGATGGGAATGAGATTTCCCGAGATGTGATTGTGTGTGGCAAATGTGGGTTTCCCTCTCCAAGTGTTGAACCTAATCTTGAAACTAGGACCCTGAGTCGTATGGGTAGTATTCTTTAGTATACCATGTCCATCGCAGTGTGAACCCGAGGAATACTTGGCCACGTATTCCCGCCGCTCGTGGGAGCCGGTAATGTCTGTGGTACGCTTTAGGAAACTACTGTGGAAGAACGAGGATTATCCTAGACCCCGAGGGTGTGGGGTGTGTCTGTCAACGATACATATTGAGATGTAGTTGTCTGTGATGATTGTTGCATGGATGCAACCGAGGGTCGTGTGCTACCGACCTAAAATTGTAGCCGTGGCTTTAGAATGTGTAGCGAACACATTCCTATCCTCATTCTCTCGCATCGTTGGCTAGTACGGTCTACTAGTCGGGGTCCACAAAGATGATGTAATAATGAAAATGAATAATGCTCAAGACATGAACCGCGAAAATGTGTGAACCAAGTGATTTAAGATGGAACCGTGTGAATCCCGTGATTCAAGATGTAATCATGAGAATCATAGGAATCAAGTAATTCCAGTTGTTTCCTATTCTTTCTCCTGTTTCTTGATTATGGAGAATATGTGTTTCCCTCCCCTGTTTCAGTTCTTGAATATACCTTGGAGAATTGTTTATGATTACATTTGCTGAACTGTTAGCTCACTCTTGCAGTTGTTGTTTTTCCTTTCAGATGAGAACACTTAGCCGACGCCGGATTTGTTAGAGCAAGGAGAGGCTTGCTAAATGTGATTGACTGGACGGCGTGTGATCGGAAGATTGGGACATAGAGTTGGATCGGATGGCCACTCAGGGTTGAGCGTGGCTCATTATTGTTATTTTTGTGATTTGTTTATGTTTCCGCATTTATGATGATTTAGTGATGCTTCCGCGTCTGTATATATATGTTTTGAGTTTGGTTTCATTAGATGACATCTCTCTAGATCCAGTATAGTAGATAGGAGTACTGTATTGGAGCCATGGATGATATGGCAGATATGTGATCCTGTGTGGTGTGTTGTAGGCTGTGTGTAAGCCTTTTGATAGATGTGTGCTTGTACAGGGGGATTTTTGAACATGTTGTATTTTTGTTTTTCGTCCAGTTGCAGAGGAAACTCTGCTGGATTTTCTGTAGAGTCCATAGTTTAATTATGGGCTTAGGGTGGTGTTGCCATTGACGGAGGTTATTCGATGGAGAATAATCTGGACCGTCACAGTTGGTATCAGAGAAAAAGAGAGATGCCTTAGGTTTGATTTGAATCGTATGCGGAAGCTTAGGTTAGATTAAGATTGATCGATTAAGTGAATAAATGTATGTGAGGATTGAGTTAGTTCGGGTAGTTTTGGTTACCCCAATCCTAATGATTTAGGCTAGCCCTAAGTTAAGAGTGACTTAATGCAAAATGTCTCGGTCTCAAGAAGTATCAATAGTGGCTCCTTGTTGGGGACTACTAATGTTGTGGTTGGTTGTAGGGAAGAGTGAAAGATGGTGTGTCAAGATACCTTATTGTTGGAATTTGACCGGCATTGATTGGGTCCTTGAACTAATAAGTGTTGATTCGAGGCCTAGGGTAATTAATCTCGGTTTGAGGTTTAAGATTGATCGGCTTTTGGTTGAAGTCCTTGGATTGGTATTTTGCTTTGAAGGGTTGCCAGGTCAACCTAGAGAGTGTGATGAATTGGGTGGAGTTAAGATCGAGCATATGAAGCTCTAGGTTGGAAATTCATGAAGTGTCTGGACGTCTGGATAGTCCAGATCCTTTTGAGATTGAGATGTGGATTTTGAAGTTTAAGATATCGTTGCGGTGACCCCATGTCTGATAGAAGACATGGCGTGCTGCCCCACGATGGGTAGGAAGAGAGTTGATCTGGGGTGGCTGACGTGAGAAAGATCTTGGGTCTCGAGGATTAGGAAATATGGTCCCATGTGTTTGGGAGGTTTCTTGAATTGATTTTGTGTCGATGAGACTCTTGGGGGCGTGTCTCAATAGTGGATAGTCTGATCGCGAGATCTAATGATGTCTTTAGCCATGGACATGCGGTGAAAAGGCTCGGTGTTTTTATATTGGAGTCCTAAGGTATGAACTCAAACTAAAAGTGTTAATGTCACCTGTCGTGGTAGGAGGAAAGGTTCTTGGGTTTAGTATTGTGATATGATGTCGTTTTGGGGATTCCGAACCCATGTCGCGATTGTGTCTTGAAATTGTGTATTGGGGAGGACCTAGGCTTGGCAGTAATGACAAGGGCGACTTAGTATTCGGAAGGGCAAAGGAAATATGGCAGCGGCTATTCATGGATGAATCTTGGACGAATGCTTTTCCGAAGATTGTACTCTCTGTGGGAGGAAGCATTCGGAGCAAGCTTGTTGCAAGGCATCGGGAGCATGCTTTAGATGTGGACAGTAGGGCCACCTGGTTAAAGACTGTCCATTACCTCCGAGGTTAGAAGGAAAGAAGCCTAATGTCACAGCTAAGGCCTTCGTGGTGACTGTTTAAGACTCGGAGGCATCCCTGAACATTATGGAAGGTACCTTCTCTATCTGTGGAGTTTCTGCTTCTATATTTTTTGATTCAGGGTCCATCCACTCTTTTATTTTTCCACAATTTGCATGTTGTATTGTATCTGTCCCGTGTGTTTTGGATTATGTATTATCTGTGTCAACTCTCACTAGATCTTCTATGGTTATTGATGTTGTGTATCCTGGATGTGTGGTTGAGGTGAATGAGAAATGTTGGATTATGGATTTGGTGTTATTGAACATGGCTGATTTTAATGTAATTTTGGGGATGGACTGACTAGCTAAATATTATGCCAGTATTGACTATTTTCTAAAAAGGATTTGATTTGATATTCCTGGGATGGGACCCTTTATCTTTCAAGGTATTAGGAAGTAGGAGGTGCCTGTGTTAATTTTTATTTTACATGTTAAGCATTTGATGAAAAGTGGGTGTAAAGCTTACCTGGCATATGCCTGCACCACTGTGAGTCATAGTGTGCTGGCTAACGATATCCTTGTTGTTTGTGATTTTGAGGTTATCTGTGAGGTTCCCGAAACAAAAATAGAATTAACACGAGGCTAGGAATATCTCTCTAAATAATATTAGAATATTGGATTAGTAAATAGAAGAACTTGGTAAAAATCTGAGGACTTTTAATGATGAAAACGCCACCCGAAGCTCCCCCGCTCGCCACATGCTCGATTCCGCTCGAGCCTAGAAACCAGGAACTCCGCCGCCTGACGCGCGCTCGAAGCCCGCTCGAGCGAACTTTCCAGAACCCTCTGGAAAGCTCTGGCGCTCGATAAGCGCTCGAGCTCCGCTCGAGCGAAATTTCCAGAATCTTCCAGAGCCTTCCAGAACCGACCGCCGCTCGCTGCTCGCTCGACGGGCGCTCGAGCGGCCCGATGCCTATAAATAGGCAACCAGCCAGCGGGCAGCCAGCGCGGGGAGAGGAAGGGAGAAAGGAAGAGAGAGAAAGAGAGAGGGAAAGAGAGAGGAGGAGCCACGTGAAGAAGAAGGAAGGAAATGGAGACTTTCGAGTCCGATCCTGAGACTCAAGCTAGTTGGAGAAAATATGGAGCACATCGAGGCAAGTGTTCTCATACTCACTATTTGTTATACTGTGATTATTAATAGTATTATCGTGCCCACCCAAACTATGAAAATAAATATGCATCACCACCTCCCAAATATGTGTACATATCGACCGGGCATCCGAATCACAAGAATTGACCCGTTGGCGGCGCCCGGGACCTCTAAAATACCCCATGTTACTGTTCACCCGAGGTGAAAAACTAAATTGGCATACATAATCCTAAGAAATGAATCACCACATCCCGACCATGCATACATAATAGCCGGATAATCGATCTCATGAAATTCTATCCGTTCACAATGACCGGATCCCTTAAACGAAATGTTATTCCGGTTCACATGAAGTAAATGGAAAATATGCATCCCCTTGTTATGAAAGCTATGACTAATGAGCATTTGAAATCGTAAGATTCAGAAACGGGCTCCGGAGGACCCCAATGTGATTGGCTCAGCAACGGTAAGGAATTCCAATTCCTCTTGAATACTGTTAATCATGCTTAAAAGTTGAATTACGATCAATGCTAAAGTCTCCAAGTGAAGATGAGAACAAATGGGAAAATGGAACGGAAGGAAGTCCACAATGGATATGTGATTGATGAAACCTCCCGTATGGCGGGAGATATGATATATGAGATACCTCCCGTGTGGCGGGAGACATGATGTATGAGATACGGTGGACTTTTCTTCAAAGGAATTATGGAAAAGAGAATCATGAAACTAGGACCATGGACTCTTAGACGGGTAGTATTCTCTGGTTTGACACGTCCATCACGATATAAACCCGAAGAATACTTGGGCCACATATTCGCTGCTTGTGTGTGGGTGGTGTCCGTGTCACGCCAGGATACTATTGTGGAAGAACGAGGACTGCCCAGTACCTTCGGGAATGGGGCGATACGATATGGCACGATGTGATGTGCACGACCCCGGAGGGTCGTTAAAGATAATCCCTCACGGCCTTAGATCATGAGGAGTATCATGATCCTTTCCTCATTCTCTCGCATCGTTTGTTATACGACCTACTAGCCCTGGTCCGCAAAGATTGAAGTAAATAAGAAAACATGACTCAAACGGCAATTAATCGATGCAAAACATGGTAAACGGCAAATCGATACTTCTAAATGTTCCCTCCCTCTCATATCGCATGATATTTCAAATACATGGTTGCTCTTCTCCATTGTCAAGTTATATTCTGCACAGTTTGATAGTGACATATGATTATACTTGCTGAGCGATAAGCTCACTCTTGCTATCTGTTGTTTTTCCTCCCAGATGAAAGCATTTAGATAGAACAAGGAAAGGCTTGCTTGGCGGGACTAGACAGACAAGTGCAGCAAAGATTTGAACATCGAATTTGATATGAACAGCCACTCAGGGTTAGGTATGGTTTATGGTTTTATGCTTCCGCAAGTTCATGGTATCATAGTATGCTTCCGTTTTTTATTTTAAATTTCGAGGTTTGGGTTATTAGATGGCATCTCTCTAGATCTAATATAGTAAAGTCAGAATACTGTATTGAAGCCATGAATAATATGGCAAATTTGAGATCCTGTGAGAAGAATGCTTGTGCAGAGCCAATTTAAAACAAATTGTATATCGGTTTTTCGTCCAGTAACCTTTGGGCATTAACGATGTTTTATTGACGGAGGGTTATTTAAGAAAAATAACCTGGTTCGTCACATTATCTTTCCGGAGGAATTACCTGGATTACCTCCACACTGGAAAATTGAGTTTGAGATTACAATCATTTTTGGAGTCAGCCCGATTTCTAAGGCCTCTTATCGTATGGCCCCAGTTGAATTGAAAGGCCTGAAGTTACAGTTATAGAAATTGTTAGATAAGGGCTTTATCAAATCGAGTGTATCTTCTTAGGGAGCACCGGTATTAATTGTGAGGAAGAAAGATGGGTCTTTGCGGCTATGTGTTGATTACCATGAGCTTAACAAAATCAGAATTAAGAATAAGTATCCATTGCCACGTATTGATAATTTATTTGATCAATTGTAAGGATTTCGAGTGTTCTCAAAGATTAATTTGAGGTCTGGTTATTATCAGTTGAGAATCAAGCCAGAAGATATGGCAAAGACTGCACTTTGGACGTGTTATGGCCACTATGAGTTCCTTGTTATGCTTTTTGGCCTTACAAATGCCCTTGCTACTTTTATGGATATGATAAATAGGGTGTTCAGGCCGTATCTAGATAAATTTGTGGTAATTTTTATTGATAACATCCTAATATATTCAAAGGACTATGAGGAGCATAAAACTCACCTAATGATGGTATTTCAAGTGCTCCATGAGAAAAAATTATATGCTAAGCTGAGTAAATGTGAGTTCTGGCTAGAGAAGGTGATGTTTTTGGGACATGTATTTTTGACGGTGGTATTTTTATGGATTCAAAGTAGATGGAGGCTGTTAAAAACTGGAGTAGGGCAATGTCTGTGACTGAGGTTAAGAGCTTTCTTGACATGACAGGCTATTACAAGCATTTTGTAGAGAATTTCTCACAGATTGTTATGCCGCTGACTCAACTACTGAAAAATAAGGCCAAGTTTGAATGGTCCGAGGAATGTAATTTGAGTTTTTAGGAGTTAAAGGATCGCTTGACTACCACCCCGGTATTGATTATCTTGGGGGTTCTGGCGGTTTTAATGTATACTGTGATGCCTCTAAGGTGGGTTTGAATTATGTATTAATACAGCACAGTAAAGTTGTAGCATATGGGTCTAGACAACTGAAAGTGCATGAAAGAAACTACCCGACCCATGATCTGGTGCTAGCTGCTATTGTATTTGCTTTGAAAATTTGGAGACATTATTTATATGGTGAGAAATTTCTTGTATATTCTGATCATAAAAGTTTGAAATATCTGTTTTCACAAAAAGAACTTAATATGAGGCAAATGAGGTGGCTTGATTTCTTAAAAGACTATGACTGTGAAATACAATATAATCCTGGAAAGACTAATGTAGTTGCAGATGCATTAAGCCGTCGATCGGGATATGTAGCTAAGTTACAAACCGAGTAGATGGAAATGTTGGATTATCTGAAGCAATATGATATTCAAAGTTATGCTCGAGATGATAGGATACTCCTATCTTATCTTCAAATCTAACCGAAGGTGATTAATGAGGTAAAGGAGAAACAAGTAAATGACTCGTTCCTTGTAGATATTGTGAGTGATCTAAATAGATTCTCGAGTTGATTTTAATGTCTAGACTGATGGAGCATTGAGGTTCAAATATCAATTATGTGTACCAGATAATAGGAAAATGAAGGAAAAGATCTTGAAGGAAGTTCACCGGTCTTGGTATACAATCCATCCTTGGGCGAATAAAATGTATCAAGATCTAAAGAAAACTTTATGGTGGAGGAATATGAAGAGGGATAATATGGCTTATGCAGAGAAATGACTTATATGTCAGCAATTAAAAGTTGAAAGGAGGAAGCCTTCTGGATTGTTACAGCCGATGCCGATCCCAAGCTGGAAATGGTAAAATGTTACTATGGATTTTGTATCTAGTTTGCCAAGGAGTTCCAGGAACCATGATGCTATTTGGGTTATAGTTGATCGGCTGATGACATCAGCTCATTTCTTGGCAATTAAGACAACATATTCCCGTGATAGACTGGCCCAATATATGTAAATGAAATTGTGAGACTTCATGGAATACCGCCTCGATTGTGTCTGATAGGGATCCCTGTTTTGTCTTGAGGTTTTTCGAAAGCTTGCATAGAGAGTTGGGTACGGAGTTGAAGTTCAGTATTGCATGTCACCCTCAGATTGATAGACAATCAGAGCATACATTTAGATTCTTAAGGTTATATTGAGGGCCTCAGTGTTGGAAATAAAGGGGACTTGGGACACTTATATGGCACTAGCTAAATTTACTTATAATAATAATTATCAGGCTAGCATCGACATGACACTTTTTGAGGCTTTGTATGAGGGGAAGTGCAGATCGCTGATTCATTGGGAGGAGACCGGAGATAAGAGGATTTTGAATCCTGAAATCATGAAAGAAACAGTGGAGAAAATTAAACTGATTCATGATAATCTAAAAGTTGCTCAAAGTAGGCAGAAAAGCTATGCGGATAGGAGGAGGACAGAATTGAGCTTTTAGGTAGGAGATTTTGTCTTTCTAAAAGTTTCACCGTCAAAGGGATTATTTAGGTTTGGAGTAAAAGGAAAATTGAAGCCGCAGTTCATAGGTTCATTTGAGATTCTAGAGAGGATCGGGGAGGTAGCTTACCGGTTGGCACTACCACCTAGTCTGGCAAACGTACATGATGTATTTTATGTATCGATACTTCGGAAGAATGTCCAGATCCTGCACACGTGATTGAGTATGAGCCCTTGACCATTGATAAGGATTTATCATATGTCAAGGAGCCGATACAAATTCTGGATCGAAAGGATCGAAGGTTACATACTAAAATCATTCCCTGGTGAAAGTGCTCTGGAGGAATCATTCACTGGAGGATGCCACCTAGGAGCACGAAGAGAAAATCTGAAGTAAATATCCTTACTTGTTTTCTTGAGGTATGTAGATCTGTTTAATTTCAAGGATGAAATTTTCTTAAGTGGGGGAGGGTGTGAGATTCGATCCCGGAGCAAGATAATTATAAAATAATTATGTGATTGAAAATCATTTTAAGGCTTAAATATAGTGAAAAAATTAATACTGAAGCAAAATGAGTTGAAATAGGCTAAGGAGCACAGGGCACCTGACTATCACTCAATCACACCTCAAGCAGAAAAATACAAACGCACTGCTCGAGGATTGCCCGAGTCAAGATGGGAGTGGGAAACAGCTGCAATGATTGGCGCTCGACTAGCGCTCGAGCACCAACCCAGGAGTAAAAATGTGAAAGTACCACTTGATGACCGCTCAACTGGCACTCAAGTGCCAGTCATGTGACCCGCATGTGACCTCTTTTCCCTTCGTGTTTTAAAGGGATGCTCGGGGTTTTGGCTCCTTCATTTCAGTAGAATGAAGCTAGAGCACGAGAGAAAAGGAAGAGGAAGGGGAGGGAAGAGAAAAGAAAAGAGGGAAAATCTTCCGTCCAATTTCAATCAGAGTAAGAATAACTGTAAACCGAGCTCAGGCAAGTATACTTCAGACTTTATTTATCATTTTTACAGTATTTTAATATCTCAAATATTATATTTATGCTTTAAATCCATGATTCTGCATGTTTACTGTAAATAATGGTTGTTTCTCCTGATTAATCGGACGGATTTCATATTTATTGGTATGTACTATAATATATTCCTCTGATTTCATGTAAATACATGTATTCGGTGTTGGTTTATCATTCGGAAGGTTTGGCAAAACCATAAGCATGAAAATGAAGGGATTTAACTATTTTAATCCAAAATTTCTAATATGTAAAAGTTGATCTGTAACAAGATAATGTCCATGATGTGATTTATGTCTAAAAAATTTATAAAGATTTATACTATTAAATTACTATGGATTTTTGAAGCAAATCTAAAGGGTTAACTGTGAAATTTCTAACTGACTTCAGAAACCTAATCATTTATAGTTAAGAAATAAGAAGAAAAATATTTTTGATCCTATTAATTAGGATGCGGGATTGATATACAGTCAGGTGAGGTTCTCCGGCATGTATTAGAGTGTTATGGTGGTAATCGAAGATAACTCTGTTTATGGAGTTACACATGGTTCGCCCTTTCTTAGGGCGCTAACCTAAAGGGTAGTTACTGTTATTGGTTGGCATCACTGTACTGAATCCCACGAGAAGGGATAACTATTACTGGCCTTGAATTGTGTAGAATGAATACAATATATTCTCGATTATTAACCCCCTCTACTAGTAGGGTCTACTAGTTGGGTCTTTTGTTGATAGAAAAGCGAGATTTTCTATAATTCATAGGTTTTGTATCGGTTTCTAACTTCTAATTTATATTGACCGATTGATGATTTTTGAAGCCTTAGTATTATCGAATCATGCTTTTCTCATAATTTATGTATATGTTTCTATTCCCTGGCATTTCTATGATTTTCTACATTTACATTCTACTATTGTTTCTGTAATTACTGTCTTATCACATTTATGCTTTATATGCAATTGTATCCATTTTACTGTATTATGTTCTGCGTGAAAGTTTTACTACATGTTTGCATGTACCTTGCTGGATTTTGGCTGACTATTTTACTATTTTTTCCTCCAAATGAGACGGTAGAGCTAATTTTAGATGAGAAAGAATAGTTAAAGTCTTGCCTAAAGAACTTTGGAGAGTAGAAGTATTTTTGAGATCTTGAAAAGAGACAGTTAAATTATAAATACCTGATTATGTATATGGATCTTATGTGTATATGGATTTTGTATATGAAATGCATGTCATGTATGTGATGAAATAGGGATTATGCTTCCACAGGTATATAGTTTAGCTTCTGCTATATGTTTTTTGGATTCTCTATATGTCCTAGATGACATCTCTATTCCAAACTGTTAGTATAGAAGATAGGAAATATGAAATGTAAGCTGTATAGAATTATATGGTGTTTGTGATCCTATGTCTGTGATGAGAGTACCTGTTGGTGGATATGACGATGTTATTCTGTATATTTGCAGGTTGTAAGTAGGATTTGTATATTAATTCAGCCTGATTTTAGGAAAAACTCTGACCATTTTTCTTTAGAACTTTAGGTTGTTAATTGGGCTTCGGTTTCTATTTTTTATAATGACGAAAATTTATAAGGACAAAAAAAAAAAACCATTCTGTCACAGTTAATGTACATATTTTGTATCAGTCTGACAGCCTTTTTTTTGCCAAAACTCTTTCAAATTTCAATTAGAAATGCAGTCCATCATAGTTGGTATAAAAAAACATGTCTTAGGTTCAATCTGAATCTTATATGGAAGCATAGGTTAGGGTAAGATAGATTGAATAAGTGGATAAAGACATCGGATAATTATGTTAGACCAGATAGTCCTAGTTGTCTTAGTTTATATAATTTAAGGTAGAACTAAGTTAGGAATTAGTGAGTAAGTTTGGTTGTCTAACTGACATTGTCCTAGTTAGTATTTGAGTTATAAACTAACCCATTGTGTTCTTATTTTAGAAAGGATATCTGTAGCTGATCATGCTGTCCAGATGAAGGTCGACACGTGGAGGTGATTAACCACGTGATAAAGAGTCCGAATATCTGAATTTGTTGGATGGGATGGTGAGACTGGAGAGTCTTGGAAGGTCTAGTCCGGGCAAGAACAGGGGGAAAGGATGCTGAAGTAGGATATCTTGAGGATTAACTTAGATTGATCTTGATTTGAGGACTATGATTGGGGATGTTTGAATAGCATGGAAAGTGGTTTGGATAAGGAGGAATCGATAACTCGAGGTCAAAATGACTTTGAGTAGATTTCTAGTGTTAGCAAATCTGAGGATGTCAGTTTAAAATAAATTTAATAATGATGATCAAGTGCATGAATTTTCGGCTGGCATGGATCTTGTAGAAGTTGAAATATAGATCCTAAGGATCAGAATGGTGGTTGTGGTGGTCCAATGTCTACGAGGAGGTAAGGTAATATTTGCCCCACATAAGTTTGAAGATGAATCCAACTACTGACGGTTGATAAGAAAAGAGTCATGGGTCAGAAGTATAACGAGATATTGTGAAATGTGTTTGTGGATGCTTTTATAGACAAATATTCTTCCCGATAAGTTTTTGGGAGCATAATTTTAATTGTGGATAGTTCGGCCACATGATTAAGGATTGTCCTTTTCTCGTGGGTCAGACAGTGAAGAAGTCTGGTGCCTTGGATCAAGGTTTTGTAGTGATGGCACAAGGTATAGAGGTGCCATCTATCGTGATGGAAGGTTAGGTTTCCAGATTTTGGCATTTTAGTACATGTGTTATTTTAGGATTCTAAATCTGTATTTTTGTTGTGTTTCCTAGGTTTATTCATTTGTTTGAGGACCATAGACTTGCACTAGTTGTGTCGATGTCTGAGACATTTTCTTAGGACCATAGATATAATTGGTTGGGCTGAGTTGATTTATTTTGTGGTATCGATCTTTGTTATGATATTAATGATGACTCGGTTGGTGAGTCGCCATGCTAGTATTAATGATGACTTGCAATCGGATTGTGAAATTTTGAGTATGAGTTAGAGTTGGTCGAGGTATCAAAAAATTATTATCGTTTTGTCTATAGGTCATGTTTTGGGGATCTGTGCCAAGTTCATCTAGTAAATGAGACCACACTTAGAATTCATCTTGTGGTCACTAAGGAGTTTTGGCTATATAAGTATTTGAGGATGTTTCTTAGAGGAAAAATTAGGCTAATTTATCTTTGATCAGTAATTCGAGGTTGTGCCAGAGATGACACCGATATTCTTAAGGATTCCATATAGAATCAAGGAAGTATTGGTCAGGTGCTGCTTTGGGATGCTTTAGGACATCTAAGGCTGGTAAGTAATATGAATTGACAAGGTCCCTTGTGGATGACTAGAGATTTGGGTTGTTCGAAAGATAAATGGTTTAATTAACGAGCATTGTGAATTAATTGGTGATTTAGTTGATCTATTGCAAAGACTCGATGATTTCTAGGGTTGATCTGTATCCATAAGTATTATAATTGTGGATAATTGAAAGTTGTGCCCGTGGTAGCATTTAGAATAAAGAAATGGTCGTTACAAGTTCAAGTAATGCTATTTGAGTTTGTAGGTTCATTTGTATTTTATGGACTTTATGGATTGGATCCTCATGCCATACCTTGGTCAATATTGTGATGGCCTTATCAATGAATTTAAGAATTGGAGGGTAATTGTCGATGATGTCATTGGATTGACCCTTGATAGATTAAGTAAATTGTAGTAAAATGTGATGCTTTTGAGAAATATTTAAGATTATGTTTTTGCTACATGTACATGGGTGGTTACTCGTGGATTAAATGGGGGAGAAGTCTATGATCAGAATTACTCTACCTGCGATTTGAAATTAGCAATTGAAGTCTCTCCTTTGAGGACTTATAGGTGTTGCTTTTGGATATGGGTATTGTCTAATGATTTTAAGAGTCTAAATAATTGTGTCTTAAGAAGAGATGATCATATGACAGTGCTAGTGGGTAAATCTACTTAAGGATGGAGAAGACAAATCTCGGTATCTTTTAAGGAAAATAAATATTAGTATTGATAATTTAATGTTGAGAGTCTTTAGATTTGAAATGTTTTCTATGCTTCATAGGAGATGTATCCAGAGTACTAAGGATTTGGAATTATGATATGGAAAGTTCGTGTGATTTTGCTTCGGGGTTGTTAAAACAGTAAGGATTTTGGGTGTTTAAATAATTATAGATTAGCTAGTGAGGACAGTCCATTTATTGCAAATTTGGGTGATATAATCGAATTGAATAAGTTGGCTTGTTGGTATGCCAACGAAACAATAAGTTGCTAAATATTCAAATTTTGAGGTTTTGGTAGTGACTTGAGACTGTACTGAAACTTTTGGGATAATTATTCGATCATATTTCCAATATTGGTTGTAATATGAGGTTTATGGGATTTGCCTTAGATATATCGATATCTTTGGGATTTTCTTGGGTCAATAGTTGCTGTGTAGCTTAGGTGTCTGATATGAATCATTGGACAAGAATTGCAAATTGATTTTAGTGTACAAGTAAATGGTCAATCAGAGTAGTGCAGCGGTAGCGTGTGACCCATGACCTAGAGATTTTAGAATAAGATCGAGAATCCAAGTGAACGATCATTTTCGAGGTTTGGGATCAAATGAAGTAGTAGTTCATAAGTTCGCTCGAGGTTTTGAATTAAGTTGAGGAAATAGCCAATAATTTGGGTTGCCTCTGGAATATTGTGGATCGTCATAAAGTCTCCCTTGCATTGATAATTGATGAAATGAGTATGTGATCGGTTTTAGCCTTGTTGGAGATTTAGGATTTGTCTTGTGATAAGGTTCCAACCTAGATTGAGATAGGAAACATTAGGTATTGGGAATTATGATAATTCAATTGGTTAAGACTTTCTAGGATAAGTCATTTATTCAAGGAAGTGACGTAGGAACTCGAAGAAGAAATCTAGAAGGATTTTTCCCGATTGTTGAATTTTGAATTTCATTAAATTTCGTGGACGAAATTTTTATGAGTGGGGGAAAATTATAATTTATCGGTTTCCGAATATCAAAATTATAGGTAATTAAATTGATATAATCAAAACAAGGTTTAATCCATGTGGAAAAATTTGATTTCGAAAGTAGTAGAAGGCCTCTACAAGGGGCGCTCGTAGGGTGCCTTAGGCGGCACCACAAGCACCCAAAGTAGCAATGCAGCGCCTGCCAGGCGCTTGAGCGATTGGGGCAGGCGCCGATTTGTGAGAAGGTGCGCTTGCTGGGCACCGGCTGGCACTCGAGTGCCGACCCATGTTATAAAAGCCCAATGACTCTTTTTTCGTGTCATTCACACAGGGAAAGGGAGAGAGAGGAGAGAGAGATCGCGAAGGAGAAGAGAGAGGAAGTGGAGATCAAGGCCTTTGAGTCCGAATCCGCCTTAGAGTTAGTTAAAGAAGTAATAGATTAGGTCAAGGCAAGTGCATTCATACCATTCTCTTTTGTTCTTTGCACATTTTGTTTCGTTTTCTTTGGGTATCTTTGTTCTAATACCCTATTAAGTTTATATTTTATATTACAGATATTTTGAGTATGCACATATATAGATTTCATATCCAATTTTCTAGTTTCGATCAGTATTTCGCACTGAAACCCTAGCCCCATGCTTGGAGGCTTTCACCGACTGATTTTTGGGGCTTTTTCTTAAATTGGCTTTAGAATATCATTACCCATGCCTTGAACATGTTAATTTATCAATTGGGTATCCGATTTGGTAGTTTTATATGAAAGTATGTTTGCCAAAATCCTAACTCACGCCCGCATAGATTTTACCCAAATTAATTGTAATTTATACATGATTTGGCTTTAAAAATTTGTAATCCTAGCAATATGGACATGGGTACTTCGAATATTTGATATTTGTTCACATATATTATATATATTATTTTACGGGTTTTAAAAATATCATCTGTTATAAATTGAGATATTTATCCACATGTGTGTAAAATATGTCACCTTATGTATGTTTTGGAAATTATGTAATAAGCAATTGTGAAGGGATTTGTTGTCTAGAAGCTTTAAAGTTACTGTGACGAACCGGGTTATTTTTCTTTTAAATAACCCTTCCATCAATAAATCATTATAATTTAATATTATAAATTTCTGTAGAAAATTGGGCAGAGTTCCGTTTGTAACTTGAACGTTTACCAAAATACAAATACCTGTAAGAAACTCTGCACAATATCTACAAATACATTCAACATCATACACAGGATCTCAGATCCACTAAACCTCTGTAGTGGCACCGGCGTCATAACTTAGGTATGACGTCGGCTCAGGTAAAGATGCCAACTATAAAAACCCAAGCATAACCACAAGCACAACTGCGGAAGCGTGACAACCATAGTATACAAGAATCAAAACCGTTCATCCACAAAATTTCCATGCCATACATAATCAAGATAGATCCTCGAGGCTTCTTCAAAATCCACGTCGCCTATCTTGCTTCTTTGTCCTATTCAGTCTCGTCGGGCATCAGGGCATTTTCATCTGAAAAGAGAGAGTGCAAGGGTGAGCTTATCGTCTAGCAAGTGTAAACACACATCACTATCAAAAGCTAGAATCATAATGGAAACGATAGTGGGGTGGGGAAAACCATGTAAAGGCGTGAAGGGAGGCAATACTTAGAAGAACCAATTTGTCATTTGTCATGTTTTTATTTACCATTTGAATATACTTTCTCAAGTTACTTTAATCTTTGCGGACCAGGGCCAGTAGGTCGTACTAGCAAACGATGCGAGAGAACGAGGAAAGGATCATGATACTCCACATGATCTAAGGCCGTGAGGGATTATCTTTTACGACCCATCCGGGGGGTCGTGCACATCGTGCCGTAAATCGCCCCATTCCCCCGGGATACCAGGGCAATCCTCGTTCTTCCACAATAGTATCCTAAGGCGATACACGGACACCACCCGCTTACACACAAGCGACCAGAATACGTGGCCCAAGTATTCTTTGGGTTTATACCGTGATGGACGTGTCAAGCTAGAGAATACTACCCATCTAAAAGTCCATGGTCCTAGTTTCATGATTCTATTTCCATTTCCACATTCATTTGAGGGAAAGTCCATCGTATCTCATGTATCATGTCTCCCGCCATTTGGGAGGTTCTATCATTCATATCACATTTTGGATTTCCCTCCGTTACTCATCGGTTTTCATTTCACTTCGGAATTTAAGCATTTATGTTTACCAAAATTAGGAAAGATTTGGAATCTCTTACCGTTCATGAGCCAATTTCACCTCGGGGTCCTCCGGAGCCCGTATCATATCAATCGATGCTTAATTTCATGATTTCAAGCTTGCATTCACATATTGTTAGTTAGATATTGGTAAGAACCTGTAACATTTCCATTGTACCTCGGATGAACAGTGATAGTGATCGTTTAACACTTCTGGACACCGCGAACGGGTCGATTCTTGTAAAAATGGACGCCCGGTCGGTATGTATACATATTAGGGACGTGGTAATTCATAATTTAAGGTCAAATTATCATGATTTGAAGGGAAAAACAGTAAATCCCGAATTTGGGTGAGGGTTAGGGTTTCGCGATAGCAAATCAGACGATTTAACCGACGCAATGAATAAATATTCACACATTCATAGAGTATAATTCATGGGTTATATATTTTCCACATTTTGGGTGGATATCGGTACGATAATACCTAACGGTGATCGAATAAAAATTGAAAGAGAGCAAATAGTGAGTATGAGAATACTTGCCTCGACGCGGGCTATCACTTTGATAACTGGCTTTCGGTCGGATTCAGACTCTACACCTCGATTTCCTCCTTTCTCTCACTAGGCTCGGCGTTCTCTCTCTCTCTCTCCAGAAAGCTTTGGAAAAAGTGGGAAAATTGAATATTCGTGAAGCTGGCCGGGTATTTATACTAGTCGGGTCGCTCGAGGCCCCACCCCAGCGAGCAGCAAGCGGCCGGCTCTGGTTCTTTCCGCTCAAGCGGAGCTCGAGCGGCCAGAGAGCGCGCGTGCTTTCTGGAAGGTTCAGGAAAATTCGCTCAGGCGGCTAGCGAGCGCGGGAGCTTTCCGGAAGATTCTGGAAGAACCGCTCGAGTGGGCTCGAGCGCGCATCAGGCCGGGTAGCTACTGGAAAATGAGCTCGAGCGGGACTCGAGCATCTGGCGAGCGGCGGGGGGGGTTAAGGGTGGTGTTTTATTTAAAGAATCCTAAGATTTTCATCAAGTACTTTTAATACTTACATTTTACCTCGTATTAATTCTATTGTTGGTTTGGGAACCTCACAACTCTCCCCCACTTATAAAAATTTCGTCCCCGAAATTTAACTAGTGTTAAGAATCAAATCAATTTGACATACCTTGGGAAAAGATGGGGATACTTTTCCCGAATTTCAACTTCTCTTTCCCACGTTGCTTCTTCACGGGAATGGTTTCGCCATAATACCTTGACGAGAGGGATCACCTTTGAGCGTAAAGTTTGTTCTTTGCAATCAAGAATCTCCACCGGTTCTTCCACATAAGATAAATCCTCGTTGATAGCCAAGGGACTATAATCAATCACGTGCGTGGAGTCATAAACATATTTTCTCAACATCGAGACATGAAAAACATTGTGCACCTCGGCTAGACTAGGTGGCAACGCTAATCGGTATGCCACTTCGCCAACTCGCTCAAGGATTTCAAATGGACCGATGAAGCGCGGTTTTAATTTTCCCTTAACACAAAATCTGAAACTCCCTTCCACGGTGACACCTTAAGAAACACAAAATCGCCAACTTCAAATTTGAGCTCGGCCCTCCGTCGATCTCGCATAGCTTTCTGCCGACTGGGCAATCTTCAGTTTCTTGAAAACCGTTGTGATCTTTTCCGATGTTTCACTTGACTATATCGGGCCCAACAAACGCCTATCTCCCATCTCTTCCTCCTGAATAGGCGAACGACACTTTTCGCCATATAGTGCCTCGAAGGGAGCCATGCCGATACTTGCCTGGGAAGCTGTTATTGTAAGCAAACTCGGCTAGTGCTAAGTGGTCATCCCAATTTCCTTTGAACTCCAATACCGAAGCTCAAGCATATCCTCTAATATTTGAATCGTCGCTCCGATTGACCATCGTTTGAGAATGATAGGTCGTACTAAACTTCAACTCCGTTCCCAATTCACGATGTAAGCTTTCCCAAAATTTAGAAACGAATCGTGGGTCACGATCCGACACAATTGATACCGCACACCATGAAGTCTAACAATTTCATTGATGCAGAGTTGTGCTAGTCGATCACCGGAGTAAGTGGTCCGGATGGCAATGAAATGAGCGGACTTTGTTAGTCGATCTACGATAACCTGCATTGCATCGTGGTTCCTTGGAGTTCTTGGCAACCTGCACACAAAATCCATCGAGATATCCTCCCACTTCCAATCGGGAATGGGCAGGGGGTTGTAGTAATCCGCAGGGTTTCTTTCTTTCTACTTTTAGTTGTTGAGAAACAAGGCATCGCCAACAAAGGCAACAATTTCCCTTCGCATGTTCCTCCACTGCAACATTTTTCTTAGATCCTGGTACATCTTGTTTACGACAGGATGGATTGTATATTTAGACCGATGTGCCTCTTTCATTATCTCCTCCTTAAGGTCTTTGTCATCTGGTACACATAACTGTTCCTGAAATCTCAAAAGCCCATCAGCGCGTTTATTGAAATCAACACGGAAATCCCTACTGAGGTCGCCGGCAATATCTGTCAAAAACAGATCTTTCTTTTGTTCTTCCTTGATCCTCTGGAGGATCTCGGGTTGCACTTGCAAGAAGGATAATATCATTTGATTTCCTTTCACAAATCGTCGAATATCGTAGGACTTCAAGCAGTCTAGCATCTCCATTTGCTTGACTTGTAAACTTGCTACAAAACTGGTCCGACGACTCGCCGATTCGCAACCACATTTGCCTTCCCGTGTTTATAAAGTATATTGCAATCATAATCTTTAAGAAATTCGATCCACCTTCATTGCCTCATGTTTAGCTCTTTTTGCAAAAATAAGTACTTGAGGCTTTGATGGTCGGAGTATACTAAAAACTTTTCACCATATAAATAATGCCTCCATATTTTTAGCGCGAACACCACAGCAGCTAATTCTAAATCATGAGTCGGGTAATTTTGCTCATGGATTTTTAATTGCCGGGATCCATAAGCTATTACCTTACCCCTTTGCATCAGGACACAACCGAGGCCAAACTTAGAGGCGTCGCAATACACCTCGAATCCTCCCGAATTATCTCGAAGGGCCAAAACAAAGTCCGAGGTTAAGCAATCTTTTAATTTAAAGCTTTGGGTCACACTGGTCCGTCCATAAAGCCTACTTCCTTCCTTGTCGACGAGTGAGGGGTAATGCTATCTCGAGAGAAATTTTCCACAAAACGGCGATAATAGCGGCCATCCCCAAAAAGCTACGAACTTCCGTCACGCCGAGGTCGATTCCAATTGACCACCGTCTTGATTTTCTGTGGGTCTACCGAGACACCTCCATGAGAAATTACATGACCCAAGAATACTACCTTATCCAGCCAAAACTCACATTTCTTCAATTTTGCAAACAATTGGTGTTCCCGAAGGGTCCTGGAAGCACGATCCTCAAATGTCCCTCATGCTCGTGTGACCTCTTAATAAATTAGAATATCGTCGATAAAGACCACCACAAACTTGTCTAAGTATGGTGGTAAAACCCGATTCATTAGGTCCGTGAATACGGCCGGGCATTGGTAAGCCCGAACGGCATCACAAGGAATTCATAGTGTCCATACCTCGCTCTAAGGCCGTCTTTGCCACGCCTTCCCGTTTGATACGGAGTCGATGATATCCGGATTGAAGATCAATCTTTGAAAACACACGAGCTCCTCGTAGTTGATCGAAAAGATCATCAATCCGTGGTAACGGATACTTGTTCTTGATTGTAATTTTATTTAGCTCACGATAGTCGATGCATAACCTCAAAGTCCCATCCTTCTTTCTCACGAATAGGACTGGAGCACTCCATGGAGAAACACTGGGTCTAATGAAACCTATGTCTAGAAGGTCCTGTAATTGATGCTTTAACTCTTTTAGCTCCGGCAGAGCCGTACGGTATGGGGCTTTTGAAATAGGTGCCGATCCCGGCACAAGATCGATCCCAAACTCAACTTCTCGATGAGGGGGTAGAGTTATGAGGTTCCGGATTTGTGAACCCGACAATTATGAGGTGATTAGTATGCAAACGACCAATACTAATCCTATGGGATGATTAAGGTTTGGTACCGGAAGGAAAATCGGGAAAATTATTCGGGTCCGGCCGAGGGTTTTAGAGAGAGAGAGGGGCAAGACTGGAGAGAGAAGGAAGGAGATCGAGCCCGGGAGTCCGATTCCGCCCGAGAGCCAGGTATAAAGGTGAAAGCACGCGTCGAGGCAAGTGTTCTCATATCCACTTCTCGTTCTCTTTCGATGTTTTGTATATTTTCGTTGGGTATTTTGTGTCGATACCCACGGGGAACGTTAGAATCTCGAAACCCATGCCTTGAGGTCCAAGAAAATGTGGTTGTTTGTCCGAATCGTGTCCGATTCGCCCGGGTGGGTTTTATCGAAACCCTAACCTACGGGATTTTGGGGGTTTTCCGTTTCCCAGCCTCGTATCATGAAATTGACCTCAAAATTGGAATCCCCACGTCCCAATGATGTATATATGTCGGCCGTGGGTCCGATCTTGCACGCTTGGACCTCGTCAGGCGCCCGAGCCCATTAAATGGGCGCAAGTATCGTTCACCCGAGACCGAAGGTGGATTTTGCGTGTTGTCACCTTCGTGAAATGATGAAATGATCCTAGAATATGAATCCCCATGTTCCAATTGTGTGTATATATCGATCGGATGCTGAATCTCGCAAGATTTGACCCGTTCGTGGCATCCGGGAGTCTTGAAAGAATTCCGTAATTATTTATCCGAAACTAAAGGGGAAGTTGCATGCTTCCATCATCGTGATAAGTTAAATCGAACCCAAATGTGAAATATCGTGTACAAAGAGTACGTACGAATCCACCGGACGTCCGATTTCCAAGTATTGGACCATGTACGGCATCCGGGTGTTCAAAAAGAAAGTCCGATAATGTTTACTTGAAATAAAATGAGAAATGTAATGTGATATGCCTTCAAAATAGTTGTGAAAGTAACGTTTAACTTAGTAAACGTAAATGTAAGTTCCGAATGTGAATCCGTGTGCTGGAGGCAGGGGATTGAGTCTCGGAGGTTCCAAAGTGACTCATGATCGTTTGAGGTATGAAATCTAATCTCTCCCGTGAACTTGGATTGATTGTTGTGATTAAGGGAACTGGATTCCGAAGAAAGTTGAAGGGAACTCGTGATGTTTTGTTGTGGATTAAGGGAATTGAGTCCCATTGGATATCGTGAACCGTGATATGAATGGAAGGGAGTCCACATTGTGCTTGTGATGATATGATCTCCTCGGATGGAGATGTGTTTGATGATGTAATCTCCGGTTGGAGATGATTGTGATGGGAATGAGATTTCGAGATGTGATTGTGTGGCAAATGTGGATTTCCCTCTCCATGTGTTGAACTTAATATTGAAACTAGGACCGAATCGTATAGGTAGTATTCTTTAGTTTACCATGTCCATCGCGGTGTGAACCCGAGGAATACTTGGCCATGTATTCCGGCCGCTCGTGGGAGCGGGTGATGTCTCTGTGGTACGCTTTTAGGAAACTATCATGGAAGAACGAGGATTGCCCGACCTCGGGGTGTGGGGTGTGTCTGTCGACGCTACATATTGAGATGTAGTCGTCATGATGATTGTTGCATGGATGCAACCGAGGGTCGGTGCTACCGACCTAAAATAGTAGCCGTGGCTTTAGAATGTGTAGCGAACACATTCCCTGTCCTCGTTCTCTCGTACGTTGGTTAGTACGGTCTACTAGCCGGGTCCGCAAAGACGATGTAATAATAAAATGAATAATATCCAATTGATGAACGGTGTGAATCCAATAGACCGAATAATGAGAACCGAATGAAACCAAGTGATTCAAGATGTAATCGTGAGAATCAAGTGATTCGATTAATGATCGACTAATGTAATCACGAGAATCGTAGGAATCAAGTGATTCTGTTGTTTTTTGTCGCCCTCTCCCCGTTTCTTGATTATGGAGAGTATGTGTTTCCTTTCCCGATTTCAGTCTTGAATATGACTTAGAGAATTGTTTATGATTACATTTGCTGAGCTGTTAGCTCACTCTTGCAGTTGATGTTTTTTTCTTTCAGATGAGAACACTTAGCCGACGCCGGATAGATAGAGCAAGGAGAGACTTGCTTGATGAGATTGGCTGGACGGAGAGTGCGCGAAAGCTTTGGACATCAGAGTTGGATCGGATTTTGAGCAGCCACTTAGAGTTGGGAGTGGCTCATTATTGTTATTGTTTTATGGTTTTGTTATGTTTCCGCATTTATGATGATGTAGTTATGCTTCCGCGTCTGTATATATATGTTTTGAGTTTGGTTTCATTTAAGTGGCATCTCTCAGATCCAAGATAGTAGATAGGAGTATCGATCGAGCCATGGATGATATGACAAATCTTGTGATCTTGTGTGGCGTGTCAGAGGCTTTTGAGTTAAGTCTTTTATTAGTTGTGTGCTTGTAAAGGATATTTAAATGTGTTGTATTTTTGGTTTTCGTCCAGTTGCATAGGAAGCTCTGCCGGATTTTATGTAGAATCCATAGGTATTAATTATGGACTTTGGTTTGTGTTGCCATTGACGGAGGTTATTCGATGGAGAATAATTCGTTCCGTCACAGGAGTAGTCAATTTATCAGGGAATATATCATCAAACTCACACACCACTGGGATGTCTTTAATTGACAATGCATGGCTTTCTTTCACAGTAACATAGGCCAAATAGGCTTGACATCCACTTTTTAACATATGACGGGTTTGCAGTGCCGAGATGAAGCTAGACGATTCCACCCGTCTGACTCCTTGAATATGAAAAGATTTACATCCGGGAATGTCAAAATCGACCTTCTTATGAAAACAGTCAATGGTTGCATGGTTTCTGGACAACCAGTCCATACCCAGAATAACATCGAAACCACGTATATCTAGGAGAATCAAATTGACATTTAGGGGTAATCCATTTACCTCGACTACACACCCCGGATAAGAAACATCAGTAAGAATGGAAGACCCCATGGGTGTGGATACCGCCAAGGTATAATCAAGGCATACGGGTGAAATTGTAATTTGACGAGCTATTTGAGGAGAAACAAAAGAATGCGTGGAGCGTAATCAAATAATACCGAGCAAGAAATCCCACAAATATAGAGAATACCTTCTACCACGTGTGACGATGCTTTGGCCTCATTTTAGATACCGCAAAGGCTTTTCCTTGAATAGTAGGCTTCTGGGGCACGAATCGCTTTATGTCCCACTTGTCCATCAGCTATAACAACCCCCAATCATTTTAAGACAGGGCCTATTCCCATGCATCTTCCCACAATGTTTACATGACCCTACCAATGCTCGGGAGGATGAGGAGACCTGTCCACTCTTTTGATCAAAACTCAGCTGCTTGGGCTTTTTAGACGGTCTCTCCGAACTAGCTCGTGAGCTGGTGCTCATTCCGGATTTACTCAATGATCTTCTCTTGAAAAAGTCCTCTTTTGCAAGCTCTTGTTCACAAATTAAGGCACGGTCCAACACATCAGCATATGTCGCCAACTTGAAGGGTGCCAATTGTTTGTGGATATCATCCTGCAAACCCAACAAAAACTTCCTAGCCTTCTTCTGTTCCTCATCCCCCATATAAGGAGCAAATCGTGACAATTTCGTAAACCTAGCATCATACTGTGCCACAGACTGATTACCTTGTCTTAATCGAAGAAATTCTTCTTCCTTTTGGATACGGAGGCTGGAGGGAAAATATTTTTCCAAAAATGCGTCCTCAAACATCTGCCAGGAAATCTCCCCCTCCGGAACACCCAAGGCTCCCTTTTTCATTTGCCACCAATGATGGGCCTCGCCCTCGAGCCGATAAGATGCAAATAAAACCCGATCTTCCTCTGGACATCGAATCACAGAAAATACCTTCTTTATCCTTTCTAGCCACGTGTCTGCTTTGACGGGGTCTGGCTCCCCTAGAAACGCCGGGACCCGCTCTTGAACGAAGTGGTTAAATGCAGATGGTCCTGGATGTGCAGGGGCCGGGTTTGGGATTGGAGCAGGAACAGGGGCGAGATTTCGTTGTCCCAGGGCCTCAATAACATCTGCCATTCGGCCCAACAGATTCATATACTCAGCCTCTCGATCTTGAGACTGGTCATTGCCTTGGGACCTTCTACATCTGGGTGGCATCTTTTACTATGATGAAGATGGTTTCTGAAACAAAATCATTAGTTAGAATCCGGCTAGCCTACATAAATTTAATGACTAAGGTTCTCTATCCTAAGCTTCCGCAAAAGATTCGATTCAATCCTATGGCATCTCTCTCTCTGATACCAACTGTGACGAACCGGGTTATTTTTCTTTTAAATAACCCTTCCTTCAATAAGTCATTATAATTTAATATTATACATTTCTGTAGAAAATCGGGCATAGTTTCGTTTGTAACTTGACCGTTTACCAAAATACAAATACCTATAAGAAACTCTGTACAATATCTACAAATACATTCAACATCATACACAGGATCTCAGATCCACTAAACCTCTGTAGTGGCACCGGCGTCATAACTTAGGTATGACGTCGGCTCAGGTAAAGACGCCAACTATAAAAACCCAAGCATAACCACAAGCACCATTGCGAAAGCGTGACAACCATAGTATACAAGAATCAAAATCATTCATCCACAAAATTTCCATGCCATACATAATCAACCTAGATCGTCGAGGCTTCTTCAAAATCCACGTCGCCTACAGTCTCGTCGGGCATTAGGGCATTTTCATCTGAAAAGAGAGAGTGCAAGGGTGAGCTTATCGCCCAGCAAGTGTAAACACACATCACTATCAAAAGCTAGAATCATAATGGAAACGATAGTGGGGTGGGGAAAACCATGTAAAGGCGTGAAGGGAGGCAATACTTAGAGAACCAATTTGTCATTTGTCATGTTTTTAATTACCATTTGAATATACTTTCTCAAGTTACTTTAATCTTTGCGGACCAGGGCCAGTAGGTCGTACTAGCAAACGATGCGAGAGAATGAGGAAAGGATCATGATACTCCACATGATCTAAGGCCGTGAGGGATTATCTTTTATGACCCATCCGGGGGGTCGTGCACATCGTGCCGTAAATCACCCCATTCCCTCGGGGTACCAGGGCAGTCCTCGTTCTTCCACAATAGTATCCTAAGGCGTGACACGGACACCACCCGCTTACACACAAGCGACCAGAATACGTGGCCCAAGTATTCTTCGGGTTTATACTGTGATGGACGTGTCAAGCTAGAGAATACTACCCATCTAAAAGTCCATGGTCCTAGTTTCATGATTCTATTTCCATTTCCACATTCATTTGAGGGAAAGTCCATCGTATCTCATGTATCATGTCTCCCGCCATTTGGGAGGTTCTATCATTCATATCACATTTTGGATTTCCCTTCGTTACTCATTTGTTTTCATTTCACTTGAATTTAAGCATTTATGTTTACCAAAATTAGGAAAGATTTGGAATCTCTTACCGTTCATGAGCCAATTTCACTCGGGGTCCTCCGAGCCCGTATCATATCAATCGATGCTTAATTTCATGATTTCAAGCTTGCATTCACATATTGTTAGTTAGATATTGGTAAGAACCTGTAACATTTCCATTGTACCTCGGATGAACAGTGATAGTGATCGTTTAACACTTCTGGACGCCGCGAATGGGTCGATTCTTGTAAAAATGGACGCCCGGTCGGTATGTATACATATTAGGGACGTGGTAATTCATAATTTAAGGTCAAATTATCATGATTTGAAGGGAAAAACAGTAAATCCCGAATTTGGGTGAGGGTTAGGGTTTCGCGATAGCAAATCAGACGATTTAACCGACGCAATGAATAAATATTCACACATTCATAGAGTATAATTCATGGGTTATATATTTTCCACATTTTGGGTGGATATCGGTACGATAATACCTAACGGTGATCGAATAAAAATTGAAAGAGAGCAAATAGTGAGTATGAGAATACTTGCCTCGACGCGGGCTATCACTTTGATAACTGGCTTTCGGTCGGATTCAGACTCTACACCTCGATTTCCTCCTTTCTCTCACTAGGCTCGGCGTTCTCTCTCTCTCTCTCTCCAGAAAGCTTTGGAAAAAGTGGGAAAATTGAAATTCGTGAAGCTGGCCGGGTATTTATACTAGTCGGGCCGCTCGAGGCCCCACCCAGCGAGCAGCAAGCGGCCGGCTCTGGTTCTTTCCGCTCAAGCGGAGCTCGAGCGGCCAGAGAGCGCGCGTGCTTTCTGGAAGGTTCTGGAAAATTCGCCGGGCGGCTAGCGAGCGCGGGAGCTCGGAAGATTGGAAGAAGAACCGCCGAGTGGGCTCGAGCGCGCATCGGGCCGGGTAGCTACTTTGGAAAATGAGCTCGAGCGGGACTCGAGCATCTCGCGAGCGGCGGGGGGTTAAGGGTGGTGTTTTATTTAAAGAATCCTAAGATTTTCATCAAGTACTTTTAATACTTACATTTTACCTCGTATTAATTCTATTGTTGGTTTGGGAACCTCACAACTCTCCCCCACTTATAGAAATTTCGTCCCCGAAATTTAACTAGTGTTAAGAATCAAATCAATTTGACATACCTTGGGAAAAGATGGGGATACTTTTCCCGAATTTCAACTTCTCTTTCCCACGTTGCTTCTTCACGGGAATGGTTTCGCCATAATACCTTGACGAGAGGGATCACCTTTGAGCGTAAAGTTTGTTCTTTGCAATCAAGAATCTCCACCGGTTCTTCCACATAAGATAAATCCTCGTTGATAGCCAAGGGACTATAATCAATCACGTGCGTGGAGTCATAAACATATTTTCTCAACATCGAGACATGAAAAACATTGTGCACCTCGGCTAGACTAGGTGGCAACGCCAATCGGTATGCCACTTCGCCAACTCGTTCAAGGATTTCAAATGGACCGATGAAGCGCGGTTTTAATTTTCCCTTAACACAAAATCTGGAAACTCCCTTCCACGGTGACACCTTAAGAAACACAAAATCGCCAACTTCAAATTTGAGCTCGGCCCTCCGTCGATCTGCATAGCTTTTCTGCCGACTCTGGGCAATCTTCAGTTTCTTGAAAACCGTTGTGATCTTTTCTGATGTTTCACGGACTATATCGGGGCCCAACAAACGTCTATCTCCCATCTCTTCCCAGTGAATAGGCGAACGACACTTTCTGCCATATAGTGCCTCGAAGGGAGCCATGCCGATACTTGCCTGGAAGCTGTTATTGTAAGCAAACTCGGCTAGTGCTAAGTGGTCATCCCAATTTCCTTTGAACTCCAATACCAAAGCTCGAAGCATATCCTCTAATATTTGAATCGTTCGCTCAGATTGACCATCAGTTTGAGGATGATAGGCCGTACTAAACTTCAACTCCGTTCCCAATTCACGATGTAAGCTTTCCCAAAATTTAGAAACGAATCGTGGGTCACGATCTGACACAATTGATACCGGCACACCATGAAGTCTAACAATTTCATTGATGCAGAGTTGTGCTAGACGATCACCGGAGTAAGTGGTCCGGATGGCAATGAAATGAGCGGACTTTGTTAGTCGATCTACGATAACCCAGATTGCATCGTGGTTCCTTGGAGTTCTTGGCAACCCAGACACAAAATCCATCGAGATATCCTCCCACTTCCAACTGGGAATGGGCAGGGGTTGTAGTAATCCAGAGGGTTTCTTTCTTTCTACTTTTAGTTGTTGAGAAACAAGGCATCGGCCAACAAAGGCAACAATTTCCCTTCGCATGTTCCTCCACCAGAACATTTTTCTTAGATCCTGGTACATCTTGTTTACGACAGGATGGATTGTATATTTAGACCGATGTGCCTCTTTCATTATCTCCTCCTTAAGGTCTTTGTCATCTGGTACACATAACTGTTCCTGAAATCTCAAAAGCCCATCAGCGCGTTTATTGAAATCAACACGGAAATCCCTATCGAGGTCGCTGCAATATCTGGCCAAAACGCAGATCTTTCTTTTGTTCTTCCTTGATCCTCTGGAGGATCTCGGGTTGCACTTGCAAGAAGGATAATATCATTTGATTTCCTTTCACAAATCGTCGAATATCGTAGGACTTCAAGCAGTCTAGCATCTCCATTTGCTTGACTTGTAAACTTGCTACAAAACTGGTCCGACGACTCAGCGTATCTGCAACCACATTTGCCTTCCCGTGTTTATAAAGTATATCGCAATCATAATCTTTAAGAAATTCGATCCACCTTCATTGCCTCATGTTTAGCTCTTTTTGCAAAAATAAGTACTTGAGGCTTTGATGGTCGGAGTATACTAAAAACTTTTCACCATATAAATAATGCCTCCATATTTTTAGCGCGAACACCACAGCAGCTAATTCTAAATCGTGAGTCGGGTAATTTTGCTCATGGATTTTTAATTGCCGGGATCCATAAGCTATTACCTTACCCCTTTGCATCAGGACACAACCGAGGCCAAACTTAGACGCGTCGCAATACACCTCGAATCCTCCCGAATTATCAGGAAGGGCCAAAACAGGTGCTGAGGTTAAGCAATCTTTTAATTTCTGAAAGCTTCGGTCACACTCGTCGGTCCAGACAAAGCCTACTTCCTTCCTTGTCAGACGAGTGAGGGGTAATGCTATCTGAGAGAAATTTTCCACAAAACGGCGATAATAGCCGGCCATCCCCAAAAAGCTACGAACTTCCGTCACAGTCGTAGGTCGATTCCAATTGACCACTGCTTCGATTTTCTGTGGGTCTACTGAGACACCTCCATGAGAAATTACATGACCCAAGAATACTACCTTATCCAGCCAAAACTCACATTTCTTCAATTTTGCAAACAATTGGTGTTCCCGAAGGGTCAAGCACGATCCTCAAATGTCCCTCATGCTCTGTGTGACCCTTTAATAAATTAGAATATCGTCGATAAAGACCACCACAAACTTGTCTAAGTATGGTTGTAAAACCCGATTCATTAGGTCCTCAATACGGCCGGGGCATTGGTAAGCCCGAACGGCATCACAAGGAATTCATAGTGTCCATACCTCGTTCGGAAGGCCGTCTTTGCCACGTCTTCCTGTTTGATACGGAGCTGATGATATCCGGATTGAAGATCAATCTTTGAAAACACACGAGCTCTTCGTAGTTGATCGAAAAGATCATCAATCCGTGGTAACGGATACTTGTTCTTGATTGTAATTTTATTTAGCTCACGATAGTCGATGCATAACCTCAAAGTCCCATCCTTCTTTCTCACGAATAGGACTGGAGCACCCCATGGAGAAACACTGGGTCTAATGAAACCTATGTCTAGAAGGTCCTGTAATTGATGCTTTAACTCTTTTAGCTCGGGCAGAGCCATACTGGTATGGGGCTTTTTGAAAGGCAGGTGCCGATCCGAAGCACAAGATCGATCCCAAACTCAACTTCTCGATGAGGGGGTAGAGTAGTCAATTTATCGTGGAATATATCATCAAACTCACACACCACCGGGATGTCTTTAATGACAATGCATGGCTTTCTTTCACAAAGAATATAGGCCAAATAGGCTTGACATCCACTTTTAACATATGACGGGTTTGGTTTGCGGTCGAGATGAAGCTAGAGCGATTCCACCTGGTCGACTCCTTTAATATGAAAAGATTTACATCCGGGAATGTCAAAATCGACCTTCTTATGAAAACAGTCAATGGTTGCATGGTTTCTGGACAACCAGTCCATACCCAGAATAACATCGAAACCACGTATATCAAGGAGAATCAAATCGACATTTAGGGGTAATCCATTTACCTCGACTACACACCCCGGATAAGAAACATCAGTAAGAATGGAAGACCCCATGGGTGTGGATACCGCCAAGGTATAATCAAGGCATACGGGTGAAATTGTAATTTGACGAGCTATTTGAGGAGAAACAAAAGAATGCGTGGAGCCAGAATCAAATAATACTGAGCAAGAAATCCCACAAATATAGAGAATACCTTCTACCACGTCGTCTGATGCTTTGGCCTCATTTGCAGATACCGCAAAGGCTTTTCCTTGAATAGTAGGCTTCGGGGCACGAATCGCTTTATGTCCCACTTGTCCACAGTTATAACAACCCCCAATCATTTTAAGACAGGGCCTATTCCCATGCATCTTCCCACAATGTTTACATGACCCTACCGATGCTCGGGAGGATGAGGAGACCTGTCCACTCTTTTGATCAAAACTCAGCTGCTTGGGCTTTTTAGACGGTCTCTCCAAACTAGCTCGTGAGCTGGTGCTCATTCCGGATTTACTCAATGATCTTCTCTTGAAATAGTCCTCTTTTGCAAGCTCTTGTTCACAAATTAAGGCTCGGTCCAACACATCAGCATATGTCGCCAGCTTGAAGGGTGCCAATTGTTTGCGGATATCATCCTGCAAACCCAACAAAAACTTCCTAGCCTTCTTTCTCGCTCCTCATCCACCATATAAGGAGCAAATCGTGACAATTCCGTAAACCTAGCATCATCTTTGCTACATGCATCGATTACATTGTCTTAATCAAGAAATTCTTCTTCCTTTTGGATACGGAGGCTGGAGGGAAAATATTTTTCCAAAATGCGTCCTCAAACATCTCACAGAAATCTCCTCCAGACACCCAAGGCTCCCTTTTCATTTGCCACCAATGATGGGCCTCGCCTCGAGCCGATAAGATGCAAATAAAACCCGATCTTCCTCTGGACATCGAATCACGTAAAATACCTTCTTTATCCTTTCTAGCCACGTGTCTGGCCTGACGGGTCTGCTCCCTAGAAACGCGGGACCCGCTCTTGAACGAAGTGGTTAAATGCAGATGGTCCTGGATGTGCAGGGGCCGGGTTTGGGATTGGAGCAGGAACATGGGCGAGATTTCGTTGTCCCAGGGCCTCAATAACATCTGCCATTCGGCCCAACAGATTCATATACTCAGCCTCTCGATCTTGAGGCTGGTCATTGCCTTGGGACCTTCTACATCTGGGTGGCATCCTTTACTATGATGAAAATGGTTTCTGAAACAAAATCATTAGTTAGAATCCGGCTAGACTACATAAATTTAATGACTAAGGTTCTCTATCCTAAGCTTCCGCAAAAGATTCGATTCAATCCTATGGCATCTCTCTCTCTGATACCAACTGTGACGAACCGGGTTATTCTTCTTTTAAATAACCCTTCCGTCAATAAGTCATTATAATTTAATATTATAAATTTCTGTAGAAAATCGGGCATAGTTTCGTTTGTAACTTGAACGTCTACCAAAATACAAATACCTATAAGAAACTCTGTACAATATCTACAAATACATTCAACATCATACACAGGATCTCAGATCCACTAAACCTCTGTAGTGGCACCGGCGTCATAACTTAGGTATGACGTCGGCTCAGGTAAAGATGCCAACTATGAAAACCCAAGCATAACCACAAGCACAATTGCGAAAGCGTGACAACCATAGTATACAAGAATCAAAACCATTCATCCACAAAATTTCCATGCCATACATAATCAAGCTAGATCCTCGAGGCTTCTTCAAAATCCACGTCGCCTATCTTACTTCTTTGTCATATTTAGTCTCGTCGGGCGTCATGGCATTTTCATCTGAAAAGAGAGAGTGCAAGGGTGAGCTTATCGCCCAGCAAGTGTAAACACACATCACTATCAAAAGCTAGAATCATAATGGAAATGATAGTGGGGTGGGGAAAACCATGTAAAGGCGTGAAGGGAGGCAATACTTAGAAGAACCAATTTGTCATTTGTCATGTTTTTAATTACCATTTGAATATACTTTCTCAAGTTACTTTAATCTTTGCGACCAGCATGAGAGGTCGTACTAGCAAACGATGCGAGAGAACGAAGAAAGGATCATGATACTCCACATGATCTAAGGCCGTGAGGGATTATCTTTTACGACCCATCCGGGGGGTCGTGCACATCGTGCCGTAAATCTCCCCATTCCCCCAGGGTACCAAGGCAGTCCTCGTTCTTCCACAATAGTATCCTAAGGTGTGACACGAACACCACCCGCTTACACACAAGCGACCAGAATACGTGGCCCAAGTATTCTTCGGGTTTATACTGTGATGGACGTGTCAAGCTAGAGAATACTACCCATCTAAAAGTCCATGGTCCTAGTTTCATGATTCTATTTCCATTTCCACATTCATTTGAGGGAAAGTCCATCGTATCTCATGTATCATGTCTCCCGCCATTTGGGAGGTTCTATCATTCATATCACATTTTGGATTTCCCTCCGTTACTCATCGGTTTTCATTTCACTTCGGAATTTAAGCATTTATGTTTACCAAAATTAGGAAAGATTTGGAATCTCTACCGTTCATGAGCCATTTCACCTCTGGGGTCCTCCGAGCCCGTATCATATCAATCGATGCTTAATTTCATGATTTCAAGCTTGCATTCACATATTGTTAGTTAGATATTGGTAAGAACCTGTAACATTTCCATTGTACCTCGGATGAATAAAGGATAGTGATCGCTTAACACTTCGGACGCCGCGAACTGGGTCGATTCTTAGAAAATGGACGCCTGATGGGGTATGTATACATATTAGGACGTGGTAATTCATAATTTAAGGTCAAATTATCATGATTTGAAGGGAAAATAGTAAATCCCGAATTTGGGTGAGGGTTAGGTTTCGCGATAGCAAATCGGGACGATTTAACCTGCGCAATGAATAAATATTCACACATTCATAGAGTATAATTCATGGGTTATATATTTTCCACATTTTGGGTGGATATCGGTACGATAATATCTAACGGTGATCGAATAAAAATTGAAAGAGAGCAAATAGTGAGTATGAGAATACTTGCCTCGACGCGGCTATCACTTTGATAATCAAGCTTTCGGCCTCGGATTCTGACTCTACACCTCGATTTCCTCCTTTCTCATTAGGCTCTTGCGTTCTCTCTCTCTCTCTCTGTCCGGAAAGCTTTGGAAAAAGTGGGGAAAAAGTGGGAAAATTGAATATTCGTGAAGCTGGCCGGGTATTTATACTAGTCGGGCCGCTCGAGCCCCTCAATGAGCGAAAGGCAAGCGGCGGCCAGATCGGGTTCTTTCCGCCAAGCGGAGCTCGAGCGCCGAGAGCGCGTGCTTTCTCGGAAGGTTCTGGAAAATTCGCCAGGCGGCTAGCGAGCGCGGAGCTTTCGGAAGATTCGAAGAACCGCCGAGTGGGCTCGAGCGCATCATGCCGGGTAGCTTTGGAAAATGAGCTCGAGCGGGACTCGAGCATCTGGCGAGCGGCGGGGGGGTTACGGGTGGTGTTTTATTTAAAAAATCCTAAGATTTTCATCAAGTACTTTTAATACTTACATTTTACCTCTTATTAATTCTATTGTTGGTTTGGGAACCTCACAGTTACGTTTGGCTCAAGTGGTAAGAATTTTTATTTTTGTCATACTTTATGATATTCATGCATATAAATTAAGTCATGTGAAGACTGAAACCTATAAAAAATATAAAAATTATATAAGTATACAAAGGAAATAGTATAATTTGATATGTGTATGATTTGTTCTCCTGAAATGAGAACTTTGTGAAAGAAGTTTGGTGGACTTTCCCTTAAAGAATAAGAAATGGTGAAACCTTGATCATGAATTTATATTTCAGAGGGTAGTATTCTCTAGTATGGTATAGATATTACAATGGAAACTCGGATTATCTTGGCCGTGTTTTGTAGTGAATGATATTCCTTGGCATACCTTAGTATATTATCCCGAAAGATCATTGTCTGCTAAGGGCCACGTGTAGCTAAGGCCCCGTCTACAAGGATTATATGTAGATGATCTTCTTCTGGGTCTTGAATAGAAGGAAATGGCTTTTGATTATGTAGAAGAAAATACAATCCAGAGTACAATCGACTGCTCCATTAGTCAATAAGGCCTACTGACCCTGATCTGTAAAAATAAAGAAATTTATACATGTTTTGTAACTCTAAGTGAAGAAAGATAAAATATGAAAAGTTATTTATATTCTGAAAATATATTGGTTCATGTTTCATTTTATGCATCATATATTATGCTCATATCTCCTTCCCTATTTCATTTTAAATATATTATATATTATCATTGATTATATTACACTTGTTGAGTATTTGGCTCACCCTTACTATTTTTTTCTTACCTTTAGGCAAGCATGAGCCTATACCCGATAGGACGAGTTAGAGGATTAGAAGTTGGCTAGGCTTGAAGACTTAGAGGATGATATTGTGGACTTAGCCTTGTGGATTTGTACCTTATAGAGTCGTTTATAATAATTTTTATGGTCATGTATATTGATTATGATGATGATGTATATAGTATATAGTTTTCGTTATATTTCATTGATGTATGTGCTTCTGCAGGTTGTTATGGTTAATTTGGGTACCTGGTGACATCTTGTCTGAGTCAACATCATACCCGAAGTTATGATGTTGGTGCCATGTGTTTATTGTAACTTTTGGATCTTGTGTTGAGATGTGCTGTGGTTGTATATTTATTATATAGGATTAATGTACAGGTTTTGTATTAGTCTGATTGCCATTTTTTGTTGGAATTTTGTCGAATTTTGTTTAGAAACACGGTCTTTCACAAACTTTATCTTCTATTTTGTGACATCCCGTATTTTTAGCCAAAAATTCGACATAATTTTGACTATAATACAGAGTCAGCCAAATATAAAACCTGTAATATAATTATGAACAACAAAAATACGACCTCAAAATCAAAAAATCCATTCACATCAAACACCTATATCTGGACAACACAAAAATCCAATCACAGGATCCTAAAACCGCCACAATCATGCCGTGGCTCCAATGTTATATCTTCGAACACAACATCGGACACAGAGAGATGCCATTAGGTACCTGAAACAAATCATGAAAACATGCGGAAGCATAATCATTCCTCAGTACTGTAGAAACTACACTACAAATATATCCTTATCATCAATATCGTCATATGCATTCATCTCTATATGAAAATCATCAAAATACAAAATAATTCATCACGGGACACAAATCTTCATAGCTATGTTCATAAGGTTGTCTTCAACGTCTTCGAGCCTAGCCAACTTAAATCTTCTATCCTGCCTCATTGAGTGTAACTCATACTTAACTGGAGGGAGAAAAATAGTAAGGGTGAGATAATATATGACACAAATGATTTCATGTTCAAAATATATGACACATAAATGATGGACAAAGATGGATATGAGGCTATGAGTCTTGATTCGGAAGAAATTCTTTCATGATTTATTTCCAATTTCCTTTAGTTCATTTCATTTGTCTTTTCGTAGTTATCAATTTATATCGAAGACTTACTTCGTTTGGAGCCCAAGATCAGTAGGCCTTCTTGTCAAAGGAACGGTCGGTGGTACCCTGGATTGTGTTTGCTCCTATACAATCCAAAGCTATCTCATGCTATTCAAGACCCAGAGGCGGGCCATCTACATACAATCCCTATAGACGGAGCCGATCAGCTATGGCGGCCCAACCGTAAGTGGTTTCAAAACAGGTGATGACCTTCCGTAATAATATATTAAGGTATGCCAAGGAATATCACCCGCTATAAAACACGGCCAAGATACACGGCCATAGTAACCCTTGAGCTTCCACTGTAATATTTTGGCATGTCAAAGTATATTATCCGTAATCCTTGGTCCAAGTTTCTTAGTTCCTTATTTCATTCGGGAATTCTATTCTTAAGCATAAAATTCTTCCTTCCCACTCTATCAGAGAATGTTCATAAGCCCATTAGTTCATAATCTAAGAATTCTCTCCATCATTAAATTTTCTTTCCATAGGCATATTTTGATACAAATTTTCAAATTTCCACATGAGCTTAAGTTCTCACGTGTTCTTGATTTGATGCATAATTTCCTTTGGAGTGTAAAGAATTAGGGATTCCTTTTTACATAAGCCAAATGGAATCTTAAGCTTTCGATCGATAATTCTTGACAAACGGTTCATAACATGATTTTTGAAACATTTTGGATTAATGTGTTCATGATACATACATAATTTATCATAAGGCTTGGGATATGCAAGGGACTTGTATCACCATAAGACGAATGTAACTTTACAGTGTTTGGGCATCAAATACCTTCCAAAAGCATGCTATATAATTTCCGAAGCTAAGATCATGCGTAAATTATAGTTAATTCGAATAAAACTCAAAGAGGGCACAGGTTAAGGTTCCGGTGAACATAAAAACCATACGAAACTATCAATTCGGATATGAAAGTCATATATGTGCATGAAAACGAAAGGGAAAAGTATGAGTGCACTTGCCTTAACCTTATACCCCTTAGATCGGAAGAAAGGATGGCCCGAAACACTTGAATGGCACATTTCACTCTCATGATATGCCTTTCTCTCTCTACCGAATCACTTCCTCTCTCCTCTGCACTGCCTCTGGCACTGCTTGGCTTCGCACACGCCGTCTCTGATCACTACAAATTACTCACGCACTGCCGCTGCCATCGACGCCTCTCTTGTGACGGAACAGATCCTAATTCCCATAGGACCCTTCGTTAGACAAATTTAGGATAGAATTCATAAATTTAGATTAGTAATTTTACAAAAATTTTGGCAGAGTTCTATCTAAAATTTGATAAAAACCCGAATATACAACTTATATAATTCAAACTGTGCAAGCACACAACTATTCAGATATCACATTTCAAACTACAACACATACACAGGGTCACCGATTTGCCATTTCCATTTTTGGCTCAAATATAATCCTATCCACTGAATTAGAAATATATAGGAGATGCCTTTCCATCCAGGGCACCTGGAGCACTCCCCTTTAGCAAAATGGCGCTCGATGGGGCGCTCGAGCGCCCATTGAGTGCCCTTCTCATACCCAGGTTGTGACGGAACGGATTTTTTTTTTCCTCAAAAGCTTCCGTCAAACAGATAACATAATTAACGATCTAATTAAGGCAAGACTTCTGCAGAAATTTCGGCAGAGTCTCCTTGTAAATCGGATGAAAACCCAAAAATACAAACCTGTAATATTCATCCATAACAAGCACACAACTATCCATCATTCACAATTCCTACAACAATCATTCACAGGATCCTATGTGCCATCCATGGCACAAATCCATCAAAGCAATTACTATTCTAACAGATAATTAACGAGATGCCATCTAGGACCTGCACAAGAAATCCAGAGTATAGCGGAAGTACACTACAACCTGCAGAAGCATAGCATATTCTCTTTTACTATCATACATACATTTCACATGCTTGTTATACAAAATTCCACATGTTCTATAACATCAGGGACCAAAAGAGCAGTATATAAAAATCGTGTTTCTAGCTAAGCCTTTACATCAACAGGCTCCTCCAAAATAGCTTCAATATGCGGCGGTCCTCAAAAGTCTTCAAGCAACTCTTCTCTGTTTACTCTTTTTCGTCGGGTAAAAGCTCTACTGTCTCATCTGGAGGGGGAAAACACTAAAACAAGTGAGCCGAGGCTCAACCCAAGGTACATGCTTATGAACGAAAAACGATTATACCAAAACGATCATATAACCATGTAAAACCATAATGTTTAATCAAACATCATCTCAAAAAGGAAATCAGAAAGACATGTTATAACGATATTAAATCTCATGCTTCATAAATCATATCACTATAGGTCAGAAAAGCTATAACTATAAACTTTATCGATGCATGGTAAAACTAAAATGGTACTTTATACTCGCTTCACTGTCATCTTTTCACCGTATACGATTTATTATCATCTTTTTCATCCGATGATACTCTATCATCTTTTTCACAGATACGCTTTCATTATCATCTTTTCATCCGATGATACTATCATATTTTCAATGTATACGCTTTCATTATCATCTTTTCATCCGATGATACTCTATCATCTTTTCACCGCATAATACATTTCATCTTTTACCGTGACATATATCTTAACACCTTCGAGACCGGCCAAAGGTACCCTACTAGCGGAAGGGGCGAATGATCGAGGATAGATTGTGTTCAGTCCACACAATCCAAGGCCTATCATGTCATATCATATCATGTATATCCCATCCCGAGGATATCTGTACTGTGTGCCACCCGAAGGTCGGCCTATGTTCCTCCTGGCTTAACGCCCTTGAGGACAGGGCGGACCATGAATCGCCTCCATGGACAGAGCTATCTCGATTACCACCGTAAGTTCTAAGGCCTCACCTAAGAACTTACGGGACTCAGTCACCTCGGGTCCCAAAATAATCAGAATTTTAAATCATCTCTTTATTGAAAATCCCATTTTCAAATCAAACTTTCACAACACAATTTCAGCACTTCTTTAAATTTACATGGAAATTTTATCGGTATACGTCGTACATATTTTCAAAACAAACTATACAGGAAGCTTCATTTCGATGTCAATTAACTTTCATATAGTAGAAGCTACGGTTAAAACTCATCAAAACCTCTTCATTTTCGTACATGGGGCTTCGCCAAAACCTTCGAACTCAAATCGATCTCTTACTTGCACATATTTCATGAAATTAATATCATAGATGCCATGCATATACATTAAATCATGCAATTTACTCAAACTATACAACATTTTCGAGCTAGGGTTTCATCATATACTTTTCAAGAGAAATTGAACACCATTTTCATGCTCCTTCACGAAATCGAAGCCAAATTTTACAATAAACATGGAAAAACACAAATCTAACCGAGTAATCGAAGTAAACATGCTTCATGTACTTTAAACATGCATCATCAACATTTAGAGCATTTTCAACGGTTTTAAAGCACGAGAAATCAAGATGGTGAAAAAACAAATTCCAAGTACACTTGCCTCGAGCTCGCTTCTATAATTATTTTACCCGGATCGGATCGAACGGTGGTCTATCCCCTTTCTTCCTCTTCGTGCTTGTTGTTGTGCCTCAACTTTCTCTCTCTACAAACATATATCATTTAATCGCATTTAAACAAGGAATTATTACACAATATCGTCCGATATTTTCAGAAGAGTAGTACCATGTCGGTGCACGGAAACAGCACACGTGCCGAATCGGTTGATTCTCGGAATTCGGACATCCAACAGGTAATCTATGGAACCCGAGGCATGGGTAACTATAATCTCAAATCAATTTATACATTTAACTCCAAATAGAAGCTCAAACGGTGTCCGGCGCGGGTCAAGGGCTTCGCGAACGAAAATCCCTAAATAACCACAATTTCGAATACCCAACCAACAAATTAACTTACCCAAGTCATACATAATCATAATCTAGTCTTAATTAAATCAAAGCCCCAAGAATCGAGTCAAACCACCCGGCGCGGGTTTAGGCTTCGCGTAACGGGAATTCACATAATTTCACCAAATCGGGCACCCAATCGACAAAATAACTTACCTAGGGTGTGGGTATTGGTATTCTAGTCTCAATTTATACAAAAGCCCCAAATATCGAGGGCCGGAATACACCCGATTGTACGTGGAACAGTACACGTGCGTGGGTGAGGGTTTGCGTCTTCCAAACCGAACTTAGACTATAAATTAGGTCTCCAAATTAATATATATTCATGCTTAGATTATAGAAAGCAATAAACACAAATTTAATCGGGTATCGAACGAGGGTACCCAAGAAAATAAAGCAAAAGTGCACGAAAATGAAAAACGAGGGTATGAGGTTTCTTGCCTCGACGTGCTCTACAACTTTCCCAACTAGCTCGAGCTCGAATCGGACCCGAAGGCCTCCATTTCCCCCCTTTTCCTTCGCGTGCTCCTTCTCCCACCGGGCTCCCACGAACACCGCCGCGCTGCCCACCGCGCCCCCTGCCAGCCACCAGCTCGCACGGCCGCCACCGGCCGCTGCCGACCCTGCGCCACCGGCGCGCCGACGCCGTCCGCCCCTCTCTCTCACCAACGAACCTCCTAACCTCGCTCTCTCTCTCTTCGCAAACCCTTTCTCCCACCCGCCTCCCGATTTCCCTCTCCCGCTTTTTATTATCATTATTATTATTATTATTATTATTATTATTATTATTATATATATATTTATATATATATATATATATTACGTTTTCTTTTAATCTTAAACTTTAATTCGACACTCGAACGATAGAATGGGCACACTCCTAAGATCGACCCATCAATTCCGAATATTCTCTCAAAATTTTGTAATGTTAAATTAATTTTTTTCTCACATCCGAATTACCCAAAATCACCAAAAATAATAAACAATTTCAATTTAATCCAATAGAAATATTTCAGGATTTCGGGATGTTACATTCTCCCCTACTTATAGAAATTTTGTCCTCGAAATTTAACGAACCTCGAATTCCCACAATCAGAGATAATCTCTCTCACATTCCGAAATCATTCCCTTAGGTGATTATTCTAAGAACCTTAAGCATTTGAATCATTCTAATCTTTATCACAAGACTAATTCTTAGTCTCCCAGAACGGTTCGACCCAAACACTTACTGATTTTCCTAGCCATTGATTCCAGGGGGAACTTCATAATGACCTAGAATTTCAAAAGTAACCTAAAATAATGCCGGACATTCCTCTAACTTAATTCGATACTTCAAGTAAATCCAACGAGCTACCACTTCAGTTCATTCCAAGCTTCGAAAAGAATTCGGTCACATAGGACCTCATCCTAAATCCGAAACCTCCGGGCCATAGGCTCACAACGCTTACGCTACGCGATTCTGATTAACACGATCTTAGGATAGACATGTCATGAAGAAGAATCCCACAAGTATCCAACCCAAAAAAAATTTCATGAAATGCCAACGGACCTACAAAACCCAAACCGCATTTTTGGACTTCATAGTGGCCATATCCTTATCCTGAACACCGCCAGGCTATACCCTCCATTAATCCACAATTAACATGTTATGGACCCAATTGATTTTAGAAATCGAGTTTTTTCAACAGCCCTCGAACTATGCCTATCCATTCACAAGGTCCACTTAATGCATCACTAATCTCCTAGGCAACCCCATTTTTGAAATTCACGAACAACCTTAGTGGTCCATCTCATTTACCTCAAAGGCTCTAGAGCATTTCACAACGATACCAAAGCGATACATCCACGGCTCCGCATGGAATCCTCAACGATCGCCGCCGATTTCTAAGCACACAACTCCAAAATATCAATCAATGTGATAAGTCAACCTAATCTCTCCTCTATAATCGCCCTCAAATAGCCACATGGTGGAAACCCTCAATGACCACAAAATAACCTCCAAATGTGGTCGCATTTATTTAATCAAACTTAGCGAGATTCTCATTACGCACTCTACAGAAGGACGACATCAATTGCTTGGTACCTCAATCAATTCGAACTCGTGCTTCAAATCCCACAACCCGATTGTGGATGCCATCATTTACCAATCCAGCCATATTAGTACTGCAGTTCGCCTACCGAACTACTATTAAGATTAGATCAAGACTTAGTACCTTAGCTGACTCAAGCTCATACCCAAAATCACACAATTCCATTGTAAGACATAATATGCTCATCAACACAATTCAGATCAACCCGACAACTTACTGACCAAAACACCTATAATATCACATCAAGATCAGCACCACAAAATGGTTCAGATTAACCCAACCAATCGTATATACAACCCGAAGAAAATGTCATAACCTCGATACCGTCTGTATCAAACTTAGATCCTTAATGAAACAAACAAACTTAGGAATCACAAAATTATATATATGATGGATCCCAAATATACAAGTGTCATGACATCCAAAATAAAGAAATCTCATCTTCAATCTCGCAATCCACATATTCCTCATACACCATCACCACCGAAACTCCGATCCTACGGCACTTGATTTCTTCACTTCAAGGTCGAGGATACAAACTATCTTTAAGCCAACGACCATGCTATTTACACTTAGGTCATAGTCCCAAAGTCTCTTCTGAAGGCATTTATCCAAACTTTACTTGAACATCCACCTTGGTACATCCTTTTTTACCTTTCCGAATACTAGATTACCTTTGCCGCTATCACAAAGCCTATGTCCTCCAATCACACATAACTCAAAACACAACGCAACCAAGGGTTTGAATCCCCCAAAGCGATACGGGCTACAATATCGACGAAGAACCTTACCTCTTACTACAACCGGGTGACACTTAACATCTTGAGTTAATACCTTAGAGGCCTGATTTAAAACACTAAACCTTTTCACCGCCTGGCCCATGAATAAAGAGATCCCCGGGCCTACGATCAAGCCAACCACTATTGAATCATACCTCGAGAGTCTCACCGAAACAAGGCATTCACCCAAGGAGATTTCAGCACATAAGACAATGCCTTCTAATCCTCGCGACCCATGATCCCTCTTATGTCAACCAACCGAGGTCGAAACCACCTCCTATCTAGCATGGGGCAACACGCCACATTTTCTACTGTGACATGGGGGTCACCACCGTTGTCATCCTAAGTCTAAGATTTCACATTGCAATCTCAATAGAGCTCGGGCTACCCAAAGTCCATACACTTAAGCATTCCCAAACCTCAAACCGAGATAAATTAACGAAGGGCTCGAGTCAACCACCGATCAATTCAAGAATCCAATTGATATCGATCAAATCCCAACACTAAGGTGTCTCTACACACCATCATCCTTTCAATCCTATAACCACCACTAGTATTAGTAGTCCCTATCTAAGAGCCACTACTAATATTTCGAGATCGAGACATTTTACATTAAGACATTCCTTGAACACTAACTAGACACATTAGTTAACCAATCAAACTAAATCATCATTCCTATCTTAGCACTCGCCTAAGAACCAATTTCGAGCATCCTAGTTACCTTAACTTTCCATTTCTATTCCTACAAGAATTTCAGATAGAGATTCAATCCTATGCTTCCGCTTTTCGGCCGATCAATTCCTAAGGCATCTCAATTCTCTCGATACCAATTGTGACGGAATGGATTTTTTTTTTTTTCCTCAAAAGCTTCCGGCCAAACATAACAACATAATTAACGATCTAATTAAGGCAAGACTTCTGCAGAAATTTCGGCAGAGTCTTCTTGTAATCGGATGAAAACCCAAAATACAAACCGTAATATTCATCCATAACAAGCACACAACTATCCATCATTCACAATTCCTACAACAATCATTCACAGATCCTATGTGCCATCCATGGCACAAACCATCAAAGCAATTACTATTCTAATGTATAATTAACGAGATGCCATCTAGGACTCGCACAAGAAATCCAGAGTATATGAAGTACACTACAACCGGCAGCTAAAGCATATTCTCTTTTACTATCATACATACATTTCACATGCTTGTTATACAAAATTCCACATGTTCTATAACATCAGGACCAAAAGAGCAAGATATAAAAATCGTGGTTTCTAGCTAAGCCTTTACATCAAAGCCCTCCAAAATAGCTTCAATATGCGGCGGTCCTCAAAAGTCTTCAAGCAACTCTTCTCTCGCTTTACTCTTTTTCGCTTCTGCAAAAGCTCTACCGTCTCATCTGAGGGGGAAAACACTAAAAATAAAGAGCCGAGGCCCAGCAAGGTACATGCTTATGAATCAGAAACGATTATGCCAAAACGATCATATAACCATGTAAAACCATAATGTTTAATCAAACATCATCCGAAAAGGAACTGTAAAGACATGTTATAACGATATTAAATCTCATGCTTCATAAATCATATCACTATAGGCTGAAAGTTATAACTATAAACTTTAACGATGCATGGTAAAACTAAAATGGTACTTTATATCGCTTCATCGTCATCTTTTCACCGTGATACCATTTATTATCATCTTTTCATCCGATGATACTCTATCATCTTTTCATCAGATAATGCTTTCATTATCATCTTTTCATCCGATGATACTATCATCTTTTCAATGTATACGTTTCATTATCATCTTTTCATCCGATGATACTCTATCATCTTTTCACCGGACAATACATTTCATCTTTTAATGCGACATATCTTAACACCTTCGCATTCCCGCCAAAGGTACCCTACTAGCGGAAGGGGCTAATGATCGAGATAGATTGTGTTCACCACACAATCCAAGGCCTATCATGTCATATCATATCATGTATATCCCATCCCAGGGATATCTATACTGCCAGGCCACCCAAGGTCGGCCCATGTTCCTCCCCGCTTAACGCCCTTGAGGACAGTATGACCGGACCATGAATCGCTCCATGGACGAGCTATCTCGATTACCACCGTAAGTTCTAAGGCCTCACCTAAGAACTTACCTCGACCAGTAGTCGGCCTCCTGTCCCAAAATAATCAGAACGGGAAATCATCTCTTTATTGAAAATCCCATTTTCAAAAATCAAACTTTCACAACACAATTTTAAAGACTTCTTTAAATTTACATGGAAATTTTATCGTGTATACGCCTCGCATATTTTCAAAAAACAAACTATACAGAAGCTTCATTTCGATGTCAATTAACTTTCATATAGTAGAAGCTACGGTTAAAACTCATCAAAACCTCTTCATTAATGGGTTGGCCAAAACCTTCGAACTCAAATCGATCTCTTACTTGCACATATTTCATGAAATTAATATCATAGATGCCATGCATATACATTAAATCATGCAATTTACTCAAACTATACAACATTTTCGAGCTAGGGTTTCATCATATACTTTTCAAGAGAAATTGAACACCATTTTCATGCTCCTTCACGAAATCGAAGCCAAATTTTTTACAATAAACATGGAAAAACACAAATCTAACCGAGTAATCAAGTAAACATGCTTCATGTACTTTAAACATGCATCATCAACATTTAGAGCATTTTCAACGGTTTTAAAGCACGAGAAATCAAGATGTTGAAAATAAAGGTCCAAGATACATTTGCCCCCGAGCTCGCTCTACAATTATTTTACCCGGGACGGATCGAATCGGTGGTCTATCCCCTTTCTTCTTCGTAAGTTGTTGTTGTGCCTCAACTTTCTCTCTCTACAAACATATATCATTTAATCGCATTTAAACAAGGAATTATTACACAATATCGTCCGATATTTTCGTAAGAGTAGTACCCATGTCAAGCAGACGTGGAACAGTGCACACGTACTAATCGTTGATTCTCGGAATTTTTGGACATCCAACAGGTAATCTATGGAACCCGAGGCATGGGTAACTATAATCTCAAATCAATTTATACATTTAACTCCAAATAGAAGCTCAAACGTGTCCAAGCGGGTCAAGGGCTTCGCGAACGAAAATCCCTAAATAACCACAATTTTAATACCCAACCAACAAAATTAACTTACCCAAGTCATACATAATCATAATCTAGTCTTAATTAAATCAAAAGCCCCAAGAATCAGAGTTCAAACCACCCGGCGCGGGTTTAGGCTTCGCGAACGGGAATTCACATAATTTCACCAAATCGGGCACCCAATCGACAAAATAACTTACCTAGGTGTGGGTATTGGTATTCTAGTCTCAATTTATACAAAAGCCCCAAAATATCGAGGGCCGGAATACACCCCATTGTACGTGAACAGTACACGCAGTGTGGGTGAGGGTTTGCGCTCTTCCGAAAACCGAACTTAGACTATAAATTAGGTCTCCAAATTAATATATATTCATGCTTAGATTATAGAAAGCAATAAACACAAATTTAATCGGGTATCGGAACGAGGGTACCAAGAAAATAAAGCAAAAGTGCACGAAATGAAAACGAGGGTATGAGGTTTCTTGCCTCACGTGCTCTACAACTTTCCCAACTAGCTCGAGCTCGAATCGACCCGAAGGCCTCCATTTCCCCTTTCCTTCGCGTGTTCTTCTCCCCACCGGCTCCACGAGCACCGCCGCTCCACCGCGCCCGGCCAGCTACAGCCGCACGCCGCCACGGCCGCTGCCGACCCTGCGCCATCGCGCGACGCCGTCTCGCCCCTCTCTCTCACCAACGAACTCCTAACTCTCTCGCCTCTTCGCAAACCCTTTCTCCCACCTCGCTCCCGATTTCTCTCTCGCTTTTTATTATCATTATTATTATTATTATTATTATTATTATATATATATATTTATATATATATATATATTACGTTTCTTTAATCTTAAACTTTAATTCGACATCAACGATAGAATGGGCACACTCCTAAGATCACCCATCAATTCCGAATATTCTCTCAAAATTTTGTAATGTTAAATTAATTTTTTTCTCACATCCGAATTACCCAAAATCACCAAAAATAATAAACAATTTCAATTTAATCAATAGAAAATATTG